>JZKD02S1361482.1:81419-126938 GCA_000966675.3 Picea glauca
TTGTAAACAATGTAACACAATGTATGAATATAATATATGCTGGTTTTCCTGGTTTGGGTTTCCAGGTGAAAAATCTCTGTGTAATGTTTGTATTTGCCATTGTATCTTTTTTGTTATTTTCTGAATATCAATTTGCAGTAGATATTGTATAAGGTTAGAATTTACAATTTTGGCACTACGAGCAAGTCGTTGGTGTAGGAGGAGGGTGGCTAGGATTGCCAAATCCACATGTCAAGTATCCAAGTTACTTCCTTCATGGTCAAATCCAAATTCTCCTCAAAACGTTCAAGTGCCAATGCATCGACCACACCACCAAACCCTAACCCCCCTAGGTGACGTCATGCCTCTAGGAGTGAAGTTTTTCCTCTCCCATGAAAAAGGTTTGGCATGTGGGGGATAGCATATGTCATCTAAGTCATCTTCTAGGCCTTCCAAGTTTGATATTTCTCATTCGGAATGTGGGCCCTTGGCATCCACCCATGGGCTTCAAGCCCCATGGAAGCCTAAGCTAGGCTTGTTCTTCCAAAATTGTCCACTAACTAGGTCCTACAAAGAAAAATAAGCACACTCTCTAAGGATCTCAAGTCATAACATCATGATAAGTGAATCCAATCAACATATTATCCACCTAAGGATGTGCATGAACAATCACTATGTCAAACAATTAAGTGCTCAAAGACATTATGTGACTTGTAAAGCTTGAATATGGGAGGGTTGACGAGGCATCCTATTGGGTAGATCTTTCCCTAGTTCAAGGAGAGTTTCCAAGAGATCCCTTTATAATCCATGTAAATAGGGTGAAGTGGTTAGGGTCAAGACTTAATGGGAATAGGGATCATGACATACAAGAGGTAGTAGTGTCTCATTTATGAGTGCCTTTGTAGAGGGTGTGTGGTACCTTCATCCAAAATGCACTTTTTCCAAGCCCATTATTTTTCCATTCTTTCATTCTTTCCTAATTTTAAGGAAAGGTTGAAGGCCACTACCTTGGCATGGTGTCCAAATAATGGCAATGTCACCCACAAACACCTAGTGGAAATGAGAAGGCTAGCTCATGATGAGACCTCCTTTCTCTCAGACATGCAACTGAGAGACATTACCCTGGCTTGGTGACCAGATGATGGTAATGTCATACTACTAGATATTCATGGACATAATAAGACGACTCGTGATGAGACCTCCTATCCTCCAACTAACCTTTTAAGCATTCTTAATCATATTTTATTGTGGTCCCCCTTTTCTCAAAGATAAGCATTTCATTCCTTTCTTATGTGATCCTTGGGTGAAGCATCTAGAAGGTTAATACATAGGATTTTATATTTTACCCAACATCAATCCCTCTGGGCCTTCAACCCATTTTTCCCATAGAATGAGGGACAACCCCTTCTTGGGTCAATACACCCTAAAATCCCAAGAGATAAGGAAATGGGGGGAAATAGTGATGGAAAGTGGTAAGTATGGTCGGGAGTGGTACAATGGATCTTCAAGGGAGTTCCTAGTAGCAAACCCATCCCCAAGGAAGACACTTACTAGGGCACAATGTCAACCACCAAGGTGAAACAGGGAAAACGAAATAATGTCAAAGCATATATCATGAAATTGAGAGCAATCTAAGATACTATATACTTAAATTCATTAAATATTGAAATGAATCTCACCATAATATTGACTTGTACCTCATGGAGAAAGACCCACTGCCTTCCAGAAGCCAATTGATGTGGTGGATTCCATTTGGAAAAATGTGACCTTTGTGGTGGTGAGAAGGGTCTCCAACTATGAAAAAGGGTATTGTTGGTCATGTAGTTTCTCATAACTCCATATCTGCAACCTGAGGGTCGCGAGACATAATCTCCTTAGTTATCCACAAAATGGGGATAACATCTGACTCCTACTTGGGCACTGTTGGGCCCAAGATGTGATCAATTTATGACATTTATTATACACTTTTTCCCGAATGTACATATGTGTTTTTCATGTTTTGAAGGATGTTTTTGAAGAATTTTATGCTAAAGCGGTATGATCTACACTAGGTACGTATGATTTGTGTTTGATGATAATATTGAATATAACTCATCATGTTTTAATGCTTTCAAGGATCTGATTCATGTTTTTTGGTGTTACAGGGAAAAAATGCATCACGTTTTTGCTTCCAACACTCATTCCAACATTCGATCCGGTACCTGATACGACACTGCGTCCAACATCACGTTCTGCACAAAAACGATGGGTGAATTGGCGGTTATGGTATTGGCGGCCAATGATGGGAAAATAGAGAAAGTGGGTTTTGTTCATGCTTGCCCCCTCCAGCTATTGAACTCCCGACAACTCAATTTTGGTTGTTAAACATGGCGATTATTGGCTCACTTCGTTTTAGCAGTTGGGGCATCATTTAATGTAAATTGCCGAATTTAGAAGTGGTTCGACCCTCTTGTGGTTGACCACTTGGTCTGTAAACTTATAAATACCACTAGGATGGTCAGACAATAACTTAATAAGCAATAGGAGTAGTGTATTGGAGAAAAACACGACTCTCTTTTATTTTTTCCATTTTCCATTGCCGAAGTTATATAAAACTGTGTTTTTGCGTTTTAATTGTGAATTCATCTTGCTGAGATCGTGGTGTGAATTTGAGAAGTAACCACGACTTGCTGGGGGGGCACCAACAGTTTGGTAACTGTTCTTTATGCTGTTTATGCATTTTATAGTTTAGTTGTTTCTTTTTATTTCCTGTACATGCATTATGATTTTATTAATTAATTTGCTGTTATAGTTTAATTGCTTTGACTCTATTTTGCACGTTAGTATGAAGGATTGTGTTAGCATGCGTTGACTTTGCAGTCAGGAACGAATTTGCAAATTCATAGACTAACCCCATGTGCAATTAGATATTAGACTGCGTTTTATTTTATGCTGTTAGAATTGAATTTGAAACAAAGTTTTAAATATAGTAGAACAAATTTTTAATTTGGGTTTTCTTTAACAAGGATTTGGTGGATGGATAGGGTTAATTTCAGTCTTTTTAATTGTAGATTTTTCTTAACCAGTTGTTAGTCAATACATGCATTAGTTTACTTTTTATATGTCATGTTTTAATTATGTTTTAAAGCATTTTTCTTATCATATTTTGAATTGTTAAAATAGGTATAGCATAGTTTCATTTTATATATTTTTCTTTCTTAGAACTAGACTGCAATTACAATTATTAGTTAATGGTTGAATCTACTTATGAATTTTGCTTACATAGTGTAGAAGTACAATTATGATATAGTTATATTGTTGATGGTTAATTCATGAATATGCAGGGTAATTAACATTGTTTCCGTAATGACTAAATTCTCATTGGATTGTTTAATCCATACCTTTCACTTTGCTATTGAGGTTAGTGTTGAGCTTATACCACTTGAATTATCCTTTGTTGTCAAGTGACATCAAGATATAATATGACACCAGAGACATTCACATAACCACCAACACTATATTTGAGTTTTCATAGGTTAAAAGATAGTTTCTTTCTTTTGTAGATGAGAATATATAGTTTCTTGCTTTCATAGATCAAAATATAGTTCTATTGCTGCTGTAGGAGAGATAGTCTTTTTCTTTGATAGGTTAGAGAGCAGTTTGCTTATCATAGATTAAAGGTTAGTTGTTAGTTCTTTCTTGCTTTCAATTAAATAGATTTCCTTTCATGAATTAGAAATAGTTTTGAAGTTTGAATTAAGAATATAGTCCACTTGCCTCTTAGGCTATATAGTTGTTCAATGATAAATTTTTATTAGATTACTTGCAGTAGAAGTTATCTTAGAGTAGTTAGTTGCTTACTTGCTTTAATAGGTTAGTTAGTTGTTTTGTTTACTTGCTTTAATAGGTTAGCTAGTTGTTGTCGTTTGCTTGCTTTAGTAGAATAGTTGCTTGCTTGTTTATTTACTTGCTTTCATAGGGTAGTTGCTCATTGAATTTAGGTTGGCAAGTTAAGTAGTTTTCTTTTGTTACTTGCTTATCGTTATGCTTAATAATTGCTTTTGCTTATTGTTATGAACTAGTTTGCTTTACATAGGGTTTTTACTTGCTTTCTTAGAACTATCCATCGATCCTTGGCCCAACAGTACTTAGGTTACGTAGTTTCAAGTTGCTTAGTAGGGTTTTCTCATTAGATAGCTTTGCTTGAATAGATTAGCCTTTAGATAGCCACTTCCTTAGTTAGAATATACTACTACCAACCCTTCTACCTTTGGCACATATTTTTCTACAACTCTAAGTTTACTTATCCTGGGTTGACAATTGAATTGAGGGTTTTTAGTGTGTTTTTAGTGCATATATAACACCCATCATTTTTGGCGCCGTTGCCAGGGAGTTGTCTCAAGGTAAGAAGTAGTTAGGAAATAGATCATTCCTAGACCTTAGCATTAGATTGGTGGTGGGGGGAATTTAAGACGAGAGGTAAGAACCTGCACATCTGCTATTGCAGGCTCCCCCAAACCAAGGTTCCTTCCGACCTTTTTGAGGGAAGGGACGTTCCAATTATAAAATTCGTAGACTGATACCGAAAAAAATGAGCTAGCTCAACTCAAAGAGCTAAGGTAGTCTCTAAAGAGACTAACATAGGGAGAACCATAGAACAAGAAATTGAAGCATCAATTATATTGGGACAGGAGGCAAGACCACTCGAGCCTTCCGTAGAACCAAACAATACAACCTTTTCTTTTACACGACCACCAGGAGATCCTAATTTTGAAGACATCATAGACCCTAAACATGTGAATCTTTTGTTTGGTAGTTCAACCAATGTCATTATCTCTCAAACTGACACAAAAACTTTGGCACCAATAGTCTCGACTGACTTGAGTAGAGTCCTAGACATCCAATTCATAGGAAGACCTTTCCATGAAAGGGAAACCTTATTCTCTTCAAAGATAAAACTACCTAGGTAGTATCTTTTTGGAAACCAAGCCAATATGGATGATTTGGAGTACCATAACAATGTGAGACATGGGGAGGAAGAATAAACTGGAAACCAAACCGAAACTACCTTCAGGTTTATGATTTTGGACACCACTCCAAATGTCAACATGAATAATATTCCTCTCTCAACACTGTCTACCTTTTATGGTAAAAACAATGAAGATCCAGACACCTTCCTATTTGAATTTGACATCTTGTGTAGGAGCTACAACTATGTACAATATGCATAGAAATTAAAACTCTTTCCTGCCACCCTCAAAGAATTTGCACTAAGATGGTTCATGGGGTTGGGAGAATCCAGTATTAGGTCTTGGGAAGCCATGAACGACATCTTTCTTAAGAAGTACCAAGACTATTGCAAGACCAAAGAGTCTCGTAATGACATCTTTAAAATCCAACAGTTAGAAGACGAGACCCTCAAAGATTATATGGAAAGATTTGGTTATATCTCCCAGAAGACAAAATGCCATGACCTCCCAGAGGATGCAATTAGGGCTCTTTTCCTTAAGGGAATTTCAGAAGAATATCTAGAGATTCTTAACCTGATGGCATCAGGTGACATCTCCCATAAACCATTTTCCCAAATATGTGAAATGTGTAAAAATTAATCAAGGAGTAGAACCAAAACAAGAAAGAATGTTCGGGACCCTTACAATAGAAGCTTAAAACCAGTTAGTTCAGGTGGTATCACGAGAGCATAGATAGAGAACCTTTTAGAAAACTTTAATACTGACATCTTAAGCACAATAGGTTCCCAGTTGGACACCCTAAAAATAAAAAAGAAGCAGGAGGAGGAAAATGTAGCAATGAGCATATATTGCCCAAGATGTAGGAGGAAGCATTCCTCAAGGGAATGCCCATTAGATAACATTTCAGTTTGTGGCTTCTGTACAGAAGACCATGTGATTGAAAAATGTTCATCATTGGCCAATTTATTAGCCATCTATAGGAGTGGAGATCCTCGAGAGTCTTCTTATGCACCTAGGAGGCCATGGAAGCCTAGGAACCAACCCACATACCTGGATCTACAATCTCAAGTTCCACCCTATTATCAACAACAACAGTGGAACTCACCAGGTTGGAAAAACTGGTCTACTCAATACCAACATCCTTGGTTTCAAGGGTGGAGAGGAGGCATAACCAAGAAAACCCTCAAGCTCCACCTATCCCTATGTCCAACCATCATTATCCTTAGTTCCCATCGAACACTCCACAACTTCTGCCAGGTTTTGTTCCACCACCTTTACCTCCTATTCCACAACAACAATCGTTACAATATCCAAATGCAAGCTCCACGAGACCACCACTATTACCGGCACAACCAGTGCCAAATCCCAATAATAAGCCCCCTCAAGCTCTTCACAATGTTGAGATGCAGGCCTTCCCGACATATGTTATCACTCCTGTTCCATTATAGGAAATTAAACTAAGATCGGGAAAAGTTCTGGAGAGGCAGAGACCTTCAGTAGTCATCTAGGAAGAAGAAGAAGAAAATGTGCTAAACCAGTTTATTTTTGCTATCGCATGTGTGGATTTTCCACAGTCTTTTCCCTAATTTGAGTACATGTTTGGGGAAGAATTTCAAGAAAAATTAGACCCATCCATTTTTTCTTCGACATCTTTTATTTTTGAGATAGATGAGTCTGCCATGTCTTATAATATGCTCTACAAGATTAGTCCAGGGAAAGTTTTACATATAAAATCTGGGCTATATGCAGACCAACATAAACAGTTAGTAGATATCCTTAAAAAAAATCAGGAGCATTTTCTGGGAATACACTGACATGAAGGGTATACACCCTGACACATGAATCCATCACATATATACCCAGAGGGAAGTAACACTTGTTAGGCAACCCTAGATAAGGATGAACCCAACACATAAAGATATAGTCAAGGAGGAGATCCAAAAGTTGTTAAATGTCAGATTTATGTATCCCATTTCCGACAGTAAGTGGGTATCCCCACTTGTAGTGGTTCCAAAGAAAGTGACCGGGAAATGGAGAATTTGTGTTGATTTCCAGGAACTCAACAAAACCACTCTGAAAGACTACTTTCCTCTCCCTTTCATTGACCAATTTATAGATACCTTGTCTGGAAAGAAGTATTTTTCCTTTCTATATGGGCACAATAGGTACAATCCGATTATTCTAGCACCCGAAGACCAGGACAAGACTACCTTTACTTATCCTTGGGGCACCTATGCCTATAGGGTATTACCATTTGTATTGTGTAATGCTCCTGGACATTTCAACGAGCAATATTAGGGATATTTTCCGATCTTATTCATGATTGTGTGGAGGTCTACATGGATGACTTCACAGTCTATGGTAACACTTACCAGGAATCCTTAGACAACTTAGAAAAAGTCCTCATCAAATGCCAAGAAATGAACCTATCTCTAAGTCATGAAAAATGCAAAATGTTGTTAACTGAAGGAGTGGTTCTAGGACATCATGTTTCATCTGAAGGGATAAAAGTCGATCCTACAAATATTGAGGTCATCGTCAGACTTGCACCCCCCAATACTCAGAAAGAGGTGAGAATATTTCTTGGACATGCCGGATATTACCGGTGGTTTATTGGAAATTTTACAAAGATTGCTACACCTATGTTTGGATTACTAATAAAAGATGTTGATTTTGTTTGGACTAAGCAGTGTCAAACTATGTTTAAAACCCTGAAAACTAAGCTGTCCATGGCACCAGTTCTTAGAGGGCCTAATTGGACTCTCCCATTTCATATATCCATTGATGCCTCTGACACCTCAATAGGCGGGGTATTAGGGCAGAAAGAGGACCAACAATCCTATGCCATTTATTCTGTGACCAAGAACTTGTCACCGAGTTAAACTACACAATTACCGAGAAGGAATTCTTGGAAGTTGTTCATGCTATCAACAAGTTTCATCATTATATTACAGGTTATGAAGTATTTGTACATACCGATCATTCCTCCATTAGATTCCTCATGAATAAAACCATAACTAATGGCCGAGTGACTAGGTGGCTTTTGTTATTGCAAGAATTTAATATCACTGTGCTTGACCGACCTGGAAAGGATAATGTAGTAGCTAACTTTCTTTCCCGAATAAAAAATGAGGATGATGATATCCCTGTAGATGATAGTTTCCCAGATGAGCATATTTTTTCCCTTTCTGTCAATACTCCATGGTTTGCAGATATGGAAAACTATCTGGCCACTAGGAAGTTACCGTCTCATTTGTCACCTCATGAAAAGCAGAAAATTATTACACAGAGTGATAATTACTCTTGGGTTGGTCATCATTTTTTTAGCACAGGTCCTGATTTGATTATTTGTAGATGTGTCTGAGAGGATGAGGTACCTGAAATACTACGAATTTGTCATGACGGACCATGTGGGGGAGATTTTTCTGACAAACGTACAACATATAAGGTGTTACATTTGGGTTACTATTGACATAGCATTTTCAAAGATGTTTCCAAGTATGTGAGAAGTTGTGATAGTTTCCAAAGGATAGGAAGACCTATGTCAGCTAACGAAATTCCTTTGCATGACCAAGTTATGATAGAACCCTTCGAAAAATGGGCCCTCAATTTTGTAGGACCAATTTTACCCATGTCCCATAGGAAGAACTATATTTTGGTTTGTACGGACTATGTCACCAAGTGGGTAGAGGCAAAATCCCTATTTAGGGCTACAAAAAAGTCTGTTGTTGAATTTATCTATGAAGACATATTTACCCGCTTCGGTGTCCCTTGTGAAATTATTACTGACCAAGGCACTCAATTCACTTCCAAGCTGATGAAATAGCTAACAGATAAATATGGGATTAAACATTGTAAATCTTCTCCATATCACCCGCAAGCCAATGGTCAGGTAGAATCCACAAACAAAGTTCTGGAAGACATCTTGACCAAGATTGTTTAATTACATCACTGAGATTGGGTTGATAGGCTCCCAGAGGCTTTGTGGGCATACCAGACCACCTGGAGAAATACCACAGGGCATACTCCTTATGAGCTAGTGTACGAGAAACAAGTACTTCTACCTATAGAATTCCAAGTAAGTACCTTCCGTATCACCGCAGAATTAGGATTGAACCTGGATGAGGCTCAGAAGAAACGAGCCCTACAATTGAATGAGTTGGATGAAATCAGGCAAGATTCCATCCAATGGACAATATTAGTCCAAAACCAGAGGAGTAAGTGGCATGGCAAGTTTATTAAGAAGAAACACTTCCAACCTGGTTATTGGGATCTGTTGTTTGATTCCCGATTCAAAACCTTCAAAGGCAAACTCACCACCCAGTGGTTGGGCCCTTACGAGGTAGACACTATATATGCCAATAGAGCTGTAAAAATTAAAACAATTGATGATGGACAAGTCTCGTTTGTGGTAAACAGACACCGACTTAAATTTTATAATAAGCCCATTTCTAGAGAGGATTTTCTACAGGTCATGTCAAATGACAAAGCATTGGCCTTAGGAGATGGGAAGTCCCCCCTTGGTCTTGAAATTTTTTCTGAATTTCCTACTATATATATGTAAATAGTTTTTGAATTTTATTAATAAGGCAATTCTATAGATTTCTGTAAGTATTTATTTCACCAAGAGTACACAGTTTCAAGGATCTTTCTTAAAAAATTGTTACACTTGAATTTTGTGTTTGCTAAAACATCAAATGAATATTGACTTACTATAATTAGCCATATTTTTGCAAGAATTCTCATTTTTAGGCATTCTCAAGCAGTTGCTCTTGAAACTCTTCACCACTGTATAAGGAAGTGACACCATAACTATCAATCCTAGAGGTCTCTCGTACAGTTTTTCCAAGAAACCTGAGTAAGCAAGTCAAGTGTCTTCATCAAAGAGTAACAAGGAGGTCTAATTAGCGGTTAGTCATGGAAACATAACAATAACTACAAAGGAAGAAAGTAAGTTGATCCTAGAGATACCTTTCTATTCTTTCTGAATGTAACCATCCACTACACACTAAATAGCTTGATTATATCATATCTTTAGATAGGCCATGTCTGCTTAAGTACCCCTTACATCGGGACAATCACTAAGTAATATAACAAAAAGTCATCCTCTAACATAAATACCATCCCAATTGAAAAAAAGAAAGAAAAAGTTGTTTTCAGAGCTGTCCCCCCATCTTCTTGCATAAAGCAATCTTATACTAAAATCTTGAAAGATGGAGGGCCAATCTCTGAGGGTTTAAGAGGTTAACCCACCGGGATACTGAACAGGTCTGTTGGCGGCGGGTACCGGCCTGTGGTATGACTAGGTAAACCCGCCGAAGTACTGAATAGGCTTGCTGACAGCGGGGCATTTACCTAGTGAGGATGGTAATCTGACAAAAATAAATAATAAATTTAAACTTGTCCTGATGTACGACATTACTTGTAGACAAAGCTGATATGAAGTATGTATGGTTAAGCTAGGGTTAATGAATCTCATACACTTTCCATTGGGAAATAACTCTAAGGCTATCTTGAAACTCTCTTTCCTATCTCTTCTTATCTATATATAGGATCTCTTATCCTATAGGTGGGGCCATCTTCTAACCGTCTCGTCAGACCAATCTGTGAAATTTTATCTTTACACTTGACATACTATAAATCTTCGGCTAGTGGGGGATACTGACTAGTTTCCTATACTTTTGATTGTGAGGTGTCATGATACTTAGGCGTGGGGGAGGGGTTAATGAGCTGACAAATGATCATTGCCTAGAGAAATAAATCTTTGCAAGAATTTTTGTATTATTTCCATGATACAGGTTATTACATTAATAGTCATTTTAGTTTTGAAGTACTAAACTCCTGTGTGCTATAAATTACTGAACATATACTTAACATACCACTCTTTATCGGTTTATCTTTCATTACAAGCTGTGCATTGTAGGATTGACAGTACATGTTTTATACTTGCAATAACCTGTTCATTGTAGGTTTGACATTATATGTCATATGCAAGAGGATTAAGTGAGCATGATGGAAAAATCAACAACAATGGCACATTCTGCCTCTGCTCATTTACCATTGTGATTGTCAAAAACACTTCAAATTTGTAGACTATCCATTATAAGAAGTGAAAATATACTTAACACAAAGGTACCATATGAAGTACCATATAAGGTGCCATATGAAATGTCGTATGAGGTGCTGAATGAAGTACCATAGGAATTACACACTCGTAACTTTCCTAGATTCTAGGTAACCAAAACTCAATTACATTCAATTGAATTGGTTGAAGGAAATTGATTGAAAATTCTTTATATGTTCATGATCAAATGTCCAAGTCAAATACTTGGACATTGATCTAACTACGCATCATTACATTTCCCCCAAAAATAAGCCTCCGAATTCAAATTTTCCACACATGGCAGCCCGTGTGCACATGTGTGCAACCTACTCCACTATAGGCGCATTCAAAATTGGGCTGGGCAACCATTATATCCATTCTCCCTTTCCATTTTCTCTGCCCTATGTTAAGAAATCACGCCCAACCTCTTCCATTTCTTCCCCTGTTCAAATCATGCTCAGACAGTGCCCAATTTGTGCCATCTCTTGGCCTGTTTGCACCCTTCCTTGGTGAATTTCACCTCTGCCACAATGCCTAGGAGGTACGAGCCCTCTTCCTATGTGGATATCTTTTCCATTCCCGAATTTTCACAATACAGAGAGGTGTTTTTGCACACAGGTCGGGGTCCATTATTGTCTAACTTGCAGGGCCACGATGACGACCTCTCTATGCAATTTGCCGTCGGTTTCGATGGGAAGATAGTGTTAGAAAAACAAGACCGCAAAGCAATAAAATAAAAGAAATGCGGAAAAAAACACAGAAGATACACAATATAATAGAGACACAAATTTACATGGTTCATCCAGTGTGGGCTACGTCCACCAGAGAAATTGCCAGGTCCTTCCTTTATTATTATCCAACAAATGAAGGGATACAACCTACAAAAAAACCCGTTGTAACTTCCTCTTCTTTCTCTCACAGTCTCCTCTCTTAGAATACAATACTCTCCATAATGCATAGCCATAATACATTTCCCTCATAACAGAGGGTTGCCTTCTAGGGAAAAAAACCCTAACATAATTTCTACCATTAGATCTGCGACCTTATAATGAACGGTCCATATTTACAATGAAATTACAATATACATTTACATGGCAATTTTTCCTAGCCGGGGGGAATATCCCCCCCGGACCCCGCAGAGGGGGAACCCCCCTCTGCACTCCCCCCTGTGGAAGAGTGTACATACTTATGGGGTGTAAAGTCTTCATGGGGTATAAAAACGGCTGAAAGCAAGGACCTATGAATCAGGAAGATAATTAGGCTCCACAACCAACAGACAACATAGGTGGGGTCTCTTTCCTTTGAAGTCTCAGAAGAATCCATTGCTGCAACTACAAATATCCCAAGAATGGGAGATAGATGGTTCAAAAACCATCAACTTCCATGCTCAAGTTATAACAGGGTGTTTAAGCCCGAATTCGAGAGCATTTAAGGAGCAAAAGGATATTCTAGGGAGTGGATAAAGGTGGAATTAATCAACCCTCCCATCGTCATCACGAGGTTGATTACATGCAAAGGTAGATACTCCACTTTCAAAGCTTGACATTTCAGATTGTTGGCTCATTTTCTGTTCAACAAACCTTTGAAATTCCCCTTCTATTTTCTAAAAATCTAGGAGAAGATGTCCTCTCAAGTGAGGAAGAATGTGACTAACCCCCACAACAATCTCTTTCACCATGGCTTGATCAAAATCCTTGTTCTAGCCGAACTAGAGAAACAGGGACAAACTTGGGATGCATTTATCTACCAATTTGCAAACCCTCACTTGACAGTTAAGACCAACAAAAATCCACTTAGCCTAAATACTATCTCTCCATCCAAGCCTCACTCTCTAAGAACTCCAAACCCCCTTGTATAAACCCCCTCTTTGCTGGAACAATAAAAAAATCTTGTTGACATCCCTACTTCCTCATTGGGTAAAAATACCAAGAGAAAAGACCAAAAGAAGCATATTGTTAACCCCCCAATGCCTTCAATCTCTCTTGATCCTACACCTAAAAAGATCCAAGAAGTAATTTAGCAAGACTTACCCATCATTCCCGCAAATAGGAGGGGAGCCAATCGATTTGGTAAAGGATCCTTTCAAAAAAGTACCCGGAGCACAAGAACAAAACCTTATGCAAAACCCATGCCTACTTCGGATCCTATCCAAGTGTCCTCTGATCTTGAGAGCCCTCACAAGAGACTTAGGGAAGTTTCTGCGGATGGATTAGAGCCACCAAGAAATACAAAATTAGAGCCTACCTCTCCTTACCAATCCCCCATCAATCCTACTTCACCCATGCATACTCTAGATCCTAATACTGATAGATTGTCCACATCCCTCAAAGGATCTAAGCCTTCCTCCGAGATCACCAATTCTGTCCCAACCATAGAGAATCTACATAAAGAAAACCATTAGCTTCTCCAACAGTTGGAGGAAAGGAAGACAATAAACACACACCTTCATCATGATAATGCAGTCCTCCAAGCAAAGGTTAACTCCCTTCAATGGTTGGTCGATGAGATGACCAAATCTAACTGCATCCTCAGAGCACAACTGAAACAACATAAGAGGCACATGACAAAGTCTTCACAACAAGAAGGAGAAGCTTCTAGAGCTGATCCTCCTCAGCAAGCCTAGTCACGAGGGGTAAATTATTTTTGTTTGTAGTGGGACCTACAAAGTCTTAAGTGTGGGGGTAATGTTGGGCCCAAGATATGATCAATTTATGACAGTTATTAGACACCTTTTTCTGAATGTACATATGTGTTTTTCATGTTTTGAAGGAGCTTTTTGAAGAATTCTATGCTAAAATGGTATGATCTACACTAGGTACGTATGATTCATGTTTGATGATAATATTGAGTATAATTCATCATGTTTTTATGATTTCAAGGATCTGATTCACGTTTTTTGGTGTTACAGGGAAAAAATGCCACGTTTCTGCTTCCAGCACTAAGTCCGACTCTCATTCTAGCATTTGATCTGGTACCTGATCCGACACTGCATCCAACATCACGTCCTCCACAAAAACAGTGGGATAATTGGTGGTTATGGTATTGGCGACCAGTGCTGGGCGAATCGGGAACGTGGGTTTTGTTCATGCTTGCCCCCTTCAGCTACTGAACTCCCAACAACTCAATTTTGGTTGTTAAACATGGCGATTATTAGCTCGCTCCATTTTATCAGTTGGGGCATCATTTAATGTAAATTTCCGAATTTAGAAGTGGTTCGACCCTCCTGTGGTCGACTGCTTGGTCTGTAAACTTATAAATACCACTAGGATGGTCAGACAATATCTTAAGAAGCAATAGGATTAGTGTATTGGAGAAAAACATGACTCTCTTTTATTTTTCATTTTCCATTGTCAAAGTTATATAAAACTGTGCTTTTGCGTTTTAATGGTGAATTCATCTTGCTGAGCTTGTGGTATGCGTTTGAGCAGTAACCATGACTTGCTGGGGGGCCCACCAACAATCTGGTAACTGTTCTTTATGTTGTTTATGCATTTTATAGTTTAGTTGTTTCTTTTTATTTCCTGTACATGCATTATGATTTTGTTAATTAATTTGTTGTTATAGTTTAATTGCTTTGACTCTCTTTTGCAGGTTAGTATGAAGGATTGTGTTAGCATGCGTTGATTTTGTAATTAGTAACGAATTTTCAAATTCATAGACTAACCCCCTGTGCAATTAGATATTATATTGCATTTTATTTTATGCTGTTAGAATTAAATTTAAAACAGAGTTTTAAATAGAGTAGAACAAAGTTTTAATTTGGGTTTTCTTTAACAAGGATTTGGTGGATGGATAGGGTTAATTTCAGTCTTATTAATTGTAGAATTTCCTTAACCAGTTGTTAGTCAATACATGCATTAGTTTACTTTTTATATCTCATGTTTTAATTCCATTTTCAAACATTTTTCTTATCATATTTTGAATTGTTAAAATAGGTATAACATAGTTTCATTTTATATATTTTTCTTTCTTAGAACTAGACTACAATTACAATTCTTAGTTAATGGTTGAATCTACTTATGAATTTTTCTTACATAGTGTAGAAGTACAATTATGATCTTGTTATAATGTTGATGGTTAATTCATGAATATGCAGGGTAATTAACATTGTTTCCGTAATGGCTAAATTCTCATTGGATTGTTTAATCCATACGTTTCACTTTGCTATTGAGATCAGTGTTGAGCTTATACCACTTGATTTATCCTTTGTTGTCAAGTTCCATCGAGATATCATACAACACCAGAGACATTCACACAACCACCAACACTATATTTGATTTTTCATAGGTTAAAAGTTAGTTTCTTGCTTTCGTAGATCAAAAGATAGTTTCTTGCTTTTGTAGATCAGAAGATATAGTTTCTTGCTTTCATAGATCAGAATATAGTTCTATTGCTGCTGTAGGATAGATAGACTTTTGCTTTGATAGGTTAGAGAGAAGTTTGCATATTATAGATTAAAGGTTAGTTGTTATTTCTTTCTTGCTTTCAATTAAATATATTTCCTTTCATGAATTAGAATTAGTTTTGAAGTTTGAATTAAGAATATAGTCCACTTGCCTCTTAGGCTAGATAGTTGTTCAATGAGAAGTTTTTATTAGATTACTTGCAGTAGAAGTTATCTTAGAGTAGTTAGTTGCTTACTTTCTTTAATAGGTTAGTTAGTTGTTTTGTTTACTTGCTTTAATAGGTTAGTTAGTTGTTTTGTTTACTTGCTTTAATAGGTTAGCTAGTTGTTCTTATTTGCTTGCTTTAGTAGAATAGTTGCTTGCTTGTTTATTTACTTTCTTTCATAGGGTAGTTTCTCATTGAATTTAGGTTGGCAAGTTAAGTAGTTTGCTTTTGTTATTTGCTTATCGTTATGCTTAATAGTTGCTTTTTATTATTGTTATGAACTATTTTGCTTTACATAGGGTTTTTACTTGCTTTCTTAGAACTATCCATCTATCCTTGGCCCAAAAGTACTTAGGTTACGTAGTTTCAAGTTGCTTAGTAGGGTTTTCTCATTATATATCTTTGCTTGAATAGATTAGCCTTTAGATAGTCACTTCCTTAGTTAGACTATACTACTACCAACCCTTCTACCTTTGCAATATATTTTGCTACAACTCTAAGTTTACTTATCCCGGGTTGACAATTTAATTGAGGGTTTTTAGTGTGTTTTTAGTGCATATATAACACCCATCAGGGACATGTGCTTGCCGTAGAGTGCATGAGAACCACAACATATCCTGGCATACCTATGCCTGCCAAAAACTCAGACAATGGGATCAAAACATCTAGGGTGGTGCTATCACCCTTCATCCATATACATATAAAAATACAAAATTAAATTTAATCTAGAAAATCATTTTTTTGACCATTTTTTTTAAATTTCTAAGATAAGCATGAAATCAATATGCAAGTAGAGAAAAATGAAAATGAAATGCATCTAAACTAATACAAGCAATAAATATGAAAATCCAGGGAATCAAAATGAATTACCTACTTACCTAGGGCCTTGGGGCCTTGGAGATAAAGCGATAGATGATTTTAGGTGAAGTTGTACAACCAGTGTAACCAGTTGAACATCTCATCAAAGTATCTCCCCTTGTGATTGATCATGTGAAACAACAAATATAAGTCTAGCAAAAAATGATCACGGGCATAAATGGATATATAATCAATACAAAACTCAGGGAGATGGATGAGAGGGAGGAAATATTGTTGGAGGGAGAAATTGTCAGCCCAATCATCGTACCTGAAAGTGTAGCCACAACAATGATCAATCCATATCCGAAGGTGGATACTATATGTAGACTAAGTGTCATCTTCATCTACACACAAAGAATCACCACTTTTCAAGGAATGAGAGGAAATGAGAGATCAGAAGAATGTTGCATAGTCTCTTGGATAAGAGTGTAAGAGGTAAGGAACAATATCAAATGTAGAAAAAAATCACCTCTTCCCCTGGGAATCTTCATGAAAATATCCAATATGAAAATACTTTCTCTTTGAAGAAGAAACCTCTGATTTCTCTAAGGTGGCCAGCTTCCGGTATTCCTCAAAATATGAGCACAACGGTTGAAAGTACTCATAAAAAAAATCTGCATCCTCAAAAGGGTATGTATAAAAGGATGACTTAAGATAAGGGACATAACAAATATGTAACCATATCATCACCATGATTCCAAACATCTGAATCATATACATATGAGGACCACTCCTCTGATGATGAAAACTCAACTCCCTCTTCCTGAGAGCTACCCTCAATGTCATAAATGGGATCTCTATCAATACATAAGAAACTCACATCCCATCTATGTCTCCCAACCTATATGAAATCATCAATGCGTAGATCAACCATGTTAGAGGGGTCTTGCATAATATCATTTGTATCATCGAGGCTAATTGTTTCTTCATCTTTGAGTGAAATAGGAAGATAAGTTTGAACGACCTCATACTCATCAAGCATTAGTAAAGAAAATGATGCCTCAACATGTTTCTCTTCATCAAGAGTTTTTTTTCTCTTCATGGGCATGCTCCTCCATCACCTCTTCATCACACGAGGCTTGATTCTTAATGCAGAGTGCTTCATGTGCCCTTTTTCAGAAAGATTTGTTGCATCCAAGGTTTCCTCTAACACCTCTTCACTTCCAAAGTCACAGAATAAGGTGTCATCAAGATATTCAAAAGGATTATTACTTATCATATTCTCTTCTTGGTGTGTGGGAGGAACAAAGGCCCGGATGTCTTCATCAAATGGAAGGGTAGACATGAGCACTTCTTCTTCATCAAATTCCTCGTAAATATTTTCTTCATCAGGATCTTCTTCAAACTTTTTTTCATGAGTATGTTCTTCGAGCACTTCTTCATCTATTGTCTCATCATTGATAAAAAAACCTTCTCTGCAAAGAATGTGTTTGAGCTCTTGAAAATCATCTTCCAAACTTTGAGTAGCTGGCCGATAATGCCAGAGAAATTCTTCAATGAGATTTCTAGAAGAAGGGAGACTCTTTGGATCACATGAGTGTGCCAACCAATCTTTTTGACTTGATTCCAGTGAAGATAGAAAAAAATTCATTAGCACATCCTCATGTAGCACATCTAGGTTTAGAACATACTTCATATAATTGACAACATGGGTGACTGCTAGAGCTGTATCAATGTCAAATTTGGGGAAATTTATCCTCCATTCCGTTGGAAAATGGTTTGGATATATAGGAATATCCTGAACATCAAAGGAGGGATAAACATTATGGAAATCCCATGGTAAGTCCCATGAGGCCATGGTTCCATTACTTAAGGTAATACCTCAATGGAGTCACCAGATGAGCTCAAGGCTCACCAAAAAATGGAAAAGGATAAGGGAAAAGTGGGTTTTGGGAAGGTGGAGTTGCTAGATGAGCTCATCAAGAAGGGTCGAAAGGGAACATCCCTTGGGTGGACTCACTAGGAAATCTAAGGGAAATTCTTTGGGATAGATTTCCAAAGTGTCGATAGGGTTTCGAAAAGGATTCAAAATTCTCCCTAACATTGGTGCCAAAATGTCATTGCACAAGTGTTAGGTAGGGAAAAGCTCGACCCAACCACAAAATAAAGTGATATAACTATGTGACACTACACCCAATGCCACCTTGATATAGGTCCCACACTTGGGGGGTGACTAAGGTCACTCCTGGGAGGCGATCCCAGATACCCTAGGGGAAAGGGAAGAAGAAAGGAAAAGGTAATGGAGATCCCCCTAGAAGTTGGTAGACTAAGTTGAAAATAAGAAAGGGGATATGCCTTGTTGACCAAGTAATGCTGCCCCAAAGGATGTGTTGCTTTGCTTGATGATTGTACCTACCTGAGACACAAGGAAAATCTAAATGCAATGAAATGTATCAAGTGGATTAGCAAGTTAAGATTTCTGTCCTTATTTTGCAGCAGTTATATCAATAATAAATTATATCTAAATCAACAAGTAAAAGGTCTAGACTATTTAGCAGTGTCAGCAATAAAACTAGTAACCAATGTGGACCAAAAATAACACTTCAATACTGAATAAAGATGGTTGTCACAAAAGTAAATTCCTGTATATCATCCTTATGGATGTATAATTCAATGAAGTACAACAACAAATTTGACCATAAAAAAGTGCCAAAACCTATCCCAATAGACACACCTAGGATAGTAGGTTAAACTAGTAAATTTAGAGGGTTAGTCTAGGGTTAGTTTGTGAGATATTAGCGGTTAGGGTTAGAGTTTTCTGTAGCCTAATGGATGTAGGAAAAAATTTAGTACATAAATAATATTTTTTGGGAGAAAAATGATTCCCTAAAGGAGGAAGAATCCCCAAGGCATCAAGATCATTATCCAAAAGAGAGAGATCTAAAACTTGAAAGAATCACGTTTACCAAGGCAACCATTTATTTCTCCAATGAAAGACTAGTGCCTTTAGTCATGGGTTAATGGGGCCATGAAGAAAGATCTAGGGTTAATAAATCCTTGGGGGTGTAAATCCTCTTACTTCCCAAGGCAAGTAACCTAGCTAGGGTTTGAAGATGAGGGGTGTAAATCCTCTTACTTCCTCAACTAAACCCTTGCAAAAAAACTTGATAAAGTGGTGGACACTAGTATAGGGGTGTATATCCTTATACTCCCTATCTATCCTTGGAAAAAACAACCTTACTTGAATCACAAATGATAATAAGAAAGTATAGAGACCATACCATTGAAGAAAAATCTTTTACATGCCAAAGTAAACCGCCACAAAATCAAGATAATGACCTTCTAGAGATAGTGCACCATCATCGTCATCAAACCATAACCAAAAAATAATTATTCCATACCACAGGAGGAAAAATACTCCAAGTGTAGTGAAAATTTCAGCCCGAGAGGCTCTCACAAGAGGGAGAGTTATGATAAAATGAGATCTTATGATCTATTATTTATACAAAATATCACTAAGATAGTTTGTCCACATAATTAGGGGTAAACCACAATACTATGGGTCAAGAAGATTAATCTTTCCACCTCAACAAAGTGATATTAAACAATTCATTTAAAACTCACTTTTTCACATAAGAAAACCCTAATTTAGAAGGACATCACCCCTTTAGGGGACCTTTTGGCACTAGGAGCAAGTCGTTGGTGTAGGAGGAGGGTGGATAGGATTTCCAAAGCCACATGTCAAGTATCCAAGTTACTTACTTCATGGTCAAATCCCAATTCTCCTCAAAACGTCCAAGTGCCAATGCATCAACCACACCACCAAACCCTAACCCCCCTAGGTGACGCCATGCCTCTAAGACTGATGTTTTTCCTCTCCTAGAAAAAATGTTTGGCATGTGGGGGCTAGGCTATGTCATCCAACTCATCTTCTAGGCCTTCCAATTTTGATATTTCTCATCCTTCATGTGTGCCCTTGGCATCCACCTGTGGGCTTCAAGCCACATGGAAGCCCAAGCTAGGCTTGTTCTTCCAAAAATATCCACCAACTAGGTCTTGAAAAGACAAATCATCACACCCTCCAAGGATGTCAAGTCATAACATCATGATAAGTGAATCCAATCAAAAAATGAGCCACCTAAGCATTTGCATAAAATATCACTATGTCAAACAATTAAGTTCTCAAAGACATTATGCGACTTTTCAAGCTTGAATATGGGAGGGTTGACGAGGTGTCCTATTGGGTAGATCTTTCCCTAGGTCAAGGAGAGTTTCCAATAGATCCGTTTCTAAGCCATGTAAAGTGGGTGAAGTGGTTAGGGTCAAGACTCAATGGTAATAGGGCTCATGACATACAAGAGGTCGTAGTGTCTCATTCATGGGTGCCTTTGTAGAGGGTGTGTGGTACCTTCATCCGAAATGAACTTTTTCCAAGCTCATTATTTTTCAATCTTTCATTCTTTCATAATTTAAGGGAAAGGTTGAAGGCCACTGCCTTGGCATGGTGTCAAGATAATGGCAATGTCACCCACAAACACCTAGTGGAAATGAGAAGGATGGATCGTGATGAGACCCCCTTTCTCTCAACGATACAACTGAGATCCATTACCTTGGCTTGGTGACCAGATGATGGTAATTTCAAACCACTAGATATTCATGGACATGATAGTCCGACTCGTGACAAGACCTACTATCCTCCAACCAACCTTTTAAGCATTCTTATTCATATTTTATTGTGGGTCCCCCTTTTCTCAAAGATAATCATTTCATTGCTTTCTTGGGTGATCCCTGGGTGAAGCATGTAGAATGTTCATACAAAAGATTTTATATTTTATCTAAAATCCCAAGAGATAAAGAAATGAGGGGAAATAGCTATTGAAAGTGGTAATTATGGTCAACAATGATACGATGGCTCTTAAAGGGATTTCCTAGTAGAAAACACATCCCCAAGGAAGACCACTTACTAGGGCACAATGTCAACCACCAAGGTTAAGAAAGGAAAAGGCACAATGTCCAAGCATATATAATGAAATATAGAGAAATATAATATACAACATACTTAAATGCCTTAAATATTGAAATTATGCTCACCATAATACTGACTTATAACTCATGGAGCAAGGCCCATTGCCTTCCGGAAGCCAATTGATGTGGTTCATTCCATCTGGAAAACTGCGACCTCTGTGGTGGTGATAAGGGTCTCCAACTGTGCAAAAGGGTATTGTTGGTCATGTAGTCTTTCAGAAATCCATATCTGCAACATGAAGGCCTCGAGACATGATCTCCTTAGTTATCCACAAAATTGGGATATTAGGACCCTGCAAACACAAGAAAGAGAGAATAACAACTCTAATAGCCTACTGGAGGAGGAATTTGGATTCCAATCCCTAGTATGGCCGCCAATTTGTTTGGGACTTTTGATCACAAGGGTGAGAAAAAAGAGACCCATTTATTGCTTCGGTAAGCCAACAAAGAAACACAGAACAATGGTTAATAGGTTAGTGAACCTACAAACTAGAAAACAAGAAATGAAGAAAGATAAGAATGAAAAACAATGGAAACTAAATTAATAAAACATTAACAAAGGATGCATGAAATTGAACACAAAGAGTGGTTTCCAAATAGAGAATGGTATTTGAAATTGAGAATGTCAAGAGGAGAAATGTGGGATTTATGAATCCCCTATTTCTCCTAGGGAGGGCACTTGAATCCCTCAAATTAGAGCTATTAATATCCTATTTTGAATTGAAAATGGTGAAGAACTATATGGTAAATATATCCAAGAGGTCGAAATCTTTCCCTATGATATACTTTCCCAAGCTATTCTTAAGAGAACAAATGATTTCTCCAAGAGGATTTGGACATCATAACAATGCAATGAACTTCTTCTTTTTGTGCATACAATGACCATCTATTTATAGAACCATAACAAGACATTTATTTACTTGTTCCAAGTTTGAATGGGATACCTTTAGAGGTACATCCCATATTTTCATTAATACAAATGCAATATTTTGGGTCTATCTTGGGGTATTGTCTTGAATTACTTCACCCTGGAAGTGCTTAAGGCCCGACCAAATTCATAAATGCATTGTTTTCGCATATGCATGGGTTTTGTCATGGACAATCACGTGCGTCGTGCACTGTGTGCATTTGGATCTTTTTTGGCCTGTATGGATGCGCCCACAATGTCTTTCTTGGAAGTGCACACAAATTTGTGGGTCTTTAACATAGTTTTGGTCATCTTGCTAGAATTGGTTCTATAAATATTGGAAGTATGTTGTATTTGTTCTGATTGTTTCTTCATCCATTGTTTGTATTGCTATGAGCAATTGTTTGGTGATAACATTTGTTCCTTACTCAAAAGGGTGCATGAAGGTGAAATTGATGTTGTTATGACTTGACTCCAAAACCATGCTGAAATAATGAGACGCAAATATATTGTTTCAATGAATTCTATCTGAGGAAGGGAGAGGAGATATTTTTCTTATTAATGCAAATAAATACCCAATACAATGAAAATTTCACTTTTATTTTATCAAATCGTGAAAATTAAAATGCCAAACTATCAAATTAATATTCATGAAATCCCAAACAAACCCAAGCTCTTTAAAATGTGTACCAAAACACTCCACTTATGAAAGTAGGATGTAAAACTTTTGTTTTCTTTTTCTCAAATCACATGAAAAAATCGAAAGAGAACCTTCTTTTTCTTTTGCTTTGAATTATAATGAAAGAACTCAATGATACTTGAAAAGGATCCCAAAGATAAAGAAGATGAATAAAATAAGCACCCAAGGATTAAGAAATTGAATCACAAGAATTCAACACTTGTTCAAACAAGAACCCAAAAAAAAAGTAAATTGAAAAACACTTTTTGAAACCCCAACAATCAAGTAGCAAAATCAAATATTAGTGCAAATTTGTAGCAAGTCAAAATAGATCAGGGGTACACTCAAGGGATCAAAAGTCTTCCCGAGAGGACAAAAATGAGAGGATAAAAAACAAGGCTTAATGCGATATAAACAGTGTCCAAATCAATGAAAATGATCCAAAAAACAAACAAGTAAAACAATTAGAAAAATTTGGAATCAAGGTAATAAAAGTTTGAATACCTATAACTTATGAGGATCAAGCTACTGATGGAATAGATGTAGCCAAAGGATCAAGTTATCCTAGGGAAGTCATGCACATTTCACAATTTGAAGGAATTGCAAACTCAAAAGAGGTAACAAAACATACGATAATTGATGATAACAGAGGATATGGTAGTGTAATATTTTATTATTGGATGAGTATGGGAACAACTCTAGGAAGGAGCTCTCCATATTATAAATATTTGAAAATCTATCCATATGATAGACATGTATGTATTAGGGATCTACAGAAACCATAGGATGATGAGGGTCTGGCCGCATCACTTGCTAGGTGATCTCGTATTGTTTGCTGAAGGTTAAGCGGTTTGGTATGCAGCTCACCGAAGATGGTTGGGACTTGGAGGAGGAGCTTATTGACTACAATATGGAACTTCTGGAGGGAGTGGATATCTGGGGGCCGCTAGCTAGTATTTGTACATATCCCACCCTTGACACATCTTTTTATTGGGTTGACATCAAGCCTGGACCGTCAGCAGATTTTGTCTCCTCCCAGAGTCTAACACCGAGGTTTCTTCCATTCTCAGGGGTTGAAACATCCCCTTCCTTTTCTTCTCCTTCCGAAAAATATTTTGGGTTGGGATAGGATCTAGGGTTCTATATTCTGATAGTGGAGCCACCTATTTCCTACCCTTTCTCAACCTGGTCAGAAGCACCCTTGGCAGCGGAGTTCTGGGAGTCACCGTAGCTAGATCAAGTGGAACTGGGGTTTTTTAGTGGAGGAAACCCATCGGGTATTTCATCCCCATATTTGAGTTTTCACCAAGCCCTTATTGAGACAAGAGCCTCTCTATTTTCTAGTTCCCCTCCAAGGGAATACATTGATCCCTTGATATTGGCTAAGTTTATAGACTCCCTCTAGGTTCATTCTCAGTTGACAGGTATGGATCCAACTTGGTCTGGGTCTAAGGCTTTTCTTGGTCCAATGAGGGATCCTTTTTCCTTAGGACTGAGGTTCAACCAAGTGACCTAGCCCAAATTTCTAGTTTTTGTAAAAGGAAAAATAAGTGTGTTAAGCCTAAGGGTAGCCCAGTCATGCTAGTATTGGGAGAGGATATCACAATGAATCAAGTGATGGATATGTATTGTACGACTATGGTAGGGAATGCGTGAGGTCATTGGTTCATTACGGAAACTTTGAAGGATTGGGATACCTCTATTTGGTCGAGACCCCTAGGATCTGTGTCAGTGGTCAAGATTCTAGCTTGGGGATAGTTCATTTTCAAGTTTGGGAAGGTAGAGGATGCAAATTGNTCTTATTAATGCAAATAAATACCCAATACAATGAAAATTTCACTTTTATTTTATCAAATCGTGAAAATTAAAATGCCAAACTATCAAATTAATATTCATGAAATCCCAAACAAACGCAAGCTCTTTAAAATGTGTACCAAAACACTCCACTTATGAAAGTAGGATGTAAAAATTTTGTTTTCTTCTTTTCAAATCACATGAAAAAATCGAAAGAGAACCTTCTTTTTCTTTTGCTTTGAATTATAATGAAAGAACTCAATGATACTGCTAGAACATAGAACAAGTGTGATTAGACTATGATACTACTGGTCACTAATTGCAGTAGATCTTCTTTGAAGTGATAAAGTCAAATACCTACCTCCTCCTCATTCTGGCCCCAGGAACTGCCTGCCAAGTTGGATTCGGGCGGCGGCGGGGTAGGAGGGAAACCATTTCCGAGGAACTACCCTGAACCTGGTGCACCTTCCAAAACCTTTTCCTTCGATCCTTTTCGGACGACCTTGTTAGCAAAGGATCCCAAAGATAAAGAAGATGAATAAAATAAGCACCCAAGGATTAAGAAATTGAATCACAAGAATTCAACACTTGTTCAAACAAGAACCCAAAACAAAAAGTAAATTGAAAAACACTTTTTGAAACCCCAACAATCAAGTAGCAAAATCAAATATTAGTGCAAATTTGTAGCAATTCAAAATAGATCAGGAGTACACTCAAGGGATCAAAAGTCTTCCTGAGAGGACAAAAATGAGAGGATAAAAAACAAGGCTTAATGCGATATAAACAGTGTCCAAATCAATGAAAATGATCCAAAAAACAAACAAGTAAAACAATTAGAAAACTTTGGAATCAAGGTAATAAAAGTTTGAATACCTATAACTTATGAGGATCAAGCTACTGATGGCATAGATTCAACCAAAGGATCAAGTTATCCTAGGGAAGTCATGCACATTTCACAATTTGAAGGAATTACAAACTCAAAAGAGGTAACAAAACATACGATAATTGATGATAACAGAGGATATGGTAGTGTAATATTTTATTATTAGATGAGTATGGGAACAACTCTAGGAAGGAGCTCTCCATATTATAAATATTTGAAAATCTATCCATATGATAGACATGTATGTATTAGGGATCTACAGAAACCATAGGATGATGAGGGTCTGGCCGCATCACTTGCTAGGTGATCTCGTATTGTTTGCTGAAGGTTAAGCGGTTTGGTATGCAGCTCACCGAAGATGGTTGGGACTTGGAGGAGGAGCTTATTGACTACAATATGGAACTTCTGGAGGGAGTGGATATCTGGGGGCCGCTAGCTAGTATTTGTACATATCCCACCCTTGACACATCTTTTTATTGGGTTGACATCAAGCCTGGACCGTCAGCAGATTTTGTCTCCTCCCAGAGTCTAACACCGAGGTTTCTTCCATTCTCAGGGGTTGAAACATCCCCTTCCTTTTCTTCTCCTTCCGAAAAATATTTTGGGTTGGGATAGGATCTAGGGTTCTATATTCTGATAGTGGAGCCACCTATTTCCTACCCTTTCTCAACCTGGTCAGAAGCACCCTTGGCAGCGGAGTTCTGGGAGTCACCGTAGCTAGATCAAGTGGAACTGGGGTTTTTTAGTGGAGGAAACCCATCGGGTATTTCATCCCCATATTTGAGTTTTCACCAAGCCCTTATTGAGACAAGAGCCTCTCTATTTTCTAGTTCCCCTCCAAGGGAATACATTGATCCCTTGATATTGGCTAAGTTTATAGACTCCCTCTAGGTTCATTCTCAGTTGACAGGTATGGATCCAACTTGGTCTGGGTCTAAGGCTTTTCTTGGTCCAATGAGGGATCCTTTTTCCTTAGGACTGAGGTTCAACCAAGTGACCTAGCCCAAATTTCTAGTTTTTGTAAAAGGAAAAATAAGTGTGTTAAGCCTAAGGGTAGCCCAGTCATGCTAGTATTGGGAGAGGATATCACAATGAATCAAGTGATGGATATGTATTGTACGACTATGGTAGGGAATGCGTGAGGTCATTGGTTCATTACGGAAACTTTGAAGGATTGGGATACCTCTATTTGGTCGAGACCCCTAGGATCTGTGTCAGTGGTCAAGATTCTAGCTTGGGGATAGTTCATTTTCAAGTTTGGGAAGGTAGAGGATGCAAATTGGGTTATAAATTCATTGTGGAGAATGGATTCAACCCCAATTTTCTTCAAATTGTGGATGCCCTTATTTGACATGGGGAAGGAGAGGCTGGACGTTGTTCCCATTTGGGTTTGTCTCCCATGTCTTCCAGTGAATTTTTGGTGTAAAGATATTTTCTCTAATATTGGGAACACCCTAGGTACCTTCTTAGATGTAGATATGTCTTTATTGGCCTCAGATGAGTATGTTGTGGCATGCATTCTAGTCTTGGAAAACCTAAGGGAAGGACTGGAAGAGGATTTGGAACTTGTGTTGGGAGACAATATTTTTAAGTAGCAGATGGACTATGAAGGCGTAACATTCAGGCATCGCCGGTTTCATAAATAGGGGCACATTGTTAGTCAATGTCTTCCCCCCCTTAGACCTAAGAATAATAGTGAGGGAACTCTGTTGGCTCAAAAAATATGGGGGTCTCAGGCTGAAGACCCCTCAAAGGTTGTTTGAAGCAACCAACCTAGGGAGGTGAATCATAGGCCCAGGAAAAGGCCATTATATGGAAGTGATTCAATTGAAAGGAACCTATATAATCGACCCCCTCTTGTGGTTATTGCTTCAGTTGGTGTTACAAAGTTCCATTATATGGAGAGCTCCCCATGATCTGCAATTGAGCGAACTATGGTCATCTCTCATGTTGATTTTTCAATAAGAATGGTTAAGAATGAAGTTAATTCCATTTTTAGAATTTAACTTAACCATCACCAATAATGTTGCAGCAACCAATATCACAAGAAGAAACACCATGCACAAGAACACAAGAAGTATCCTGGGAAGCCCTTCTCAACAAGGGAAGAAAACCCAGTCAAATCCTTTGCTATATTCTTCAAGAGAAATACCTTCACCACCAAGAAAACCTAGCACACAAGAGGGTGCTTGCAAATCCTAGAAGACTAGCGCCCAAGAGAGGTGCACACTTTTCCCAACAAGATGTACTTACTGAAATTTCCAAACTCACACAAAAGATATGATTCCTCAATGGGAAATTTACCTTTACTTATATTAGACTTGACCTGTCAATAAAAGTGTCTATTGTCACAACAAGGCCAACCTCTCTATCTCATCATATAATTAATATTAAGCATATTAATTATCTTTTACATTAATTATCAATTACATTAAGGTGAGGCCGACTTGTACCCTTTACATTACAATTAGGGTTACATGAAGGTTTGACTCTTGAAAAATATAGCAAGGGATATTATACACCCACTAGTGCTCATCCACTAGGGGAACATCCATAGGGATGTCCATATCTCTGGCTCACTGCATTACACAGAAGAACCACTTCTTCACTACTGCTCAACCACTAGGATCGCTTTCACATGTGCTAGTCCACTGATGCGTCCACTCAAAAAATATTGTTTCCCACTGCATTACACAGGAGAGTCATCCGGAGTTTCTCATCAACTCTCTGCTCAGAGGAGGCTAATACATCATATTCATTTATGTCTCATGAAGATGCACCCATCACTTTGGGATTTCACATGTTCACCTTGTGCTCAGCCACATGCACGTCCAACTCTGCAGATCTCCTTTCTCACTGCATTACACAGGAGAATCATCTAGAGTTCTTCTCAACTCTCTGTAAGGAGGAGGCCATCTCTACATTATAGCTCTGTCTTAGATATGAACCACACACCCTTCTCAGGGTCTCTCTCTCAGGTTTGTGTCCTGGAGAATGTATCACGTAGCTGTAATCATCAACACTCCCTCTCAACTAGGGAGGCATTTTCCACTAGACCAAGTCTCTCACGAAAATACTTGAACTTTGTCTTGGCAAGTGGTTTGGTTAAGATATATGTGATATGTTCATGAGTAGGAAGATATTGTACATGTACTGTCTTCCTCTACACCATGTCTCTAATATAGTGATACTTTATCTCAATGTGTTTCGATTTGTCATGAAACAGAGGGTTCTCTGAGAGCTTTACACAACTCTGTTTATCACATTGAATAGTAGTAGGATCCATCTCATGATCAAACAAGTCAGTCAGAATTTTGCGAATCCACACTACTTCAAGGTCTGCTACACTCAATGCAATGTACTCGTCTTCTATGGTGCTTAATTCCACAAAGATTTGTTTTCTGCTACACCAGGAAACCATGGAAGACCCTAAAGTGAAGCAACAACCAGAGGTGTTTTTTCTGTCCACTGCGCTTCCTACCCAATCTGCATTGACATATCCCTGTATACTCAAGTCTACACTAGAGGCATATCTTAGGCCATAACCAATTGTGCCTCATAAGTATCTCAATACATGTTTTTCAGTTATCCAGTGTGTCTGTCTCGGTTGGCTCATAAACTGGCTAAGAAAATTTACTGCATAGAAAATGTCCGGTCTGGTGTTAACCATATACATCGGTGATCCAATCATTTTCTTCAAATCCATTAACATTGGAGTGGGTAGGGATTTTCATTCCGTCATGCCAAACTTTTTTAGTATCTCCAAAGTATATTTTCCTTGACTCAGGAAGATCTCATCTATTCTCTTCCATACTTCTAGTCCCAAGAATTAGTGCATCAAGCCCAAATCCTTCATTTCAAATTTAGCAGTCAATGCTCGTTTTCATTCAAAAATGAGTCTCTCTGAAATGATGAGGAAAAGGTTGTCCACATATAGGACCAAAATCAAACACTCATTGCCATCAATGTGATAATATAAGTTTGGATCAGAAGAACTTTTGTTGAAGGCCAAACTCATAAAAAATCCATCCATTTTCTCGTACCAAGCACGTGGTGCTTGCTTTATACCATATAGATATTTCTTCAACCTGCATACATGAGATCTTTCATTGTGTACAACGAATCCTTCTGGCTTCTCAATATAAACTTCTTCCTCAATTTCACCATTAAGAAAGGTTGTCTTTACATCCATCTGATGTATCTTCCAACCCATGAAAGCAACTAGTGCAATGATAGATCAGATGGAGATGTATTGGGCTATTGGTGCAAAAGTCTTGTCATAGTCAACTCCCTGTACTTGTGAAAACCCTCTAGCCACAAATATTTCTTTGTATTTTTCAATGATTCCATCAGTTGCATGCCTGATTTTATAAATCCATTTGGAAGTCACTACAGACTTTCCCTCTAGTCTTGGAACAACATCCCATACATCATTTTTTAATATAGATTGGTATTCTTCAGTCATGGCATCCTGCCATACTTGTTGATCTAAAGCTTATCCATGACAAGATGGCTATGAGTCAATAATGTGGGTCATGGCTGAAAGGTAGCTTGAGAATCTCTTTGGTCTCTTTCTCTCTCTGGTTGTTCCTTGTGGGGATTTATGCCCTTCTGATTCTTGTAGAGTTTATCGGGCCCAAGAAGGACTTTTATGTCCAACTGTCATATCTCTAGATATGTTTCTTGGAGCAACTGAATCAGCTGGAACAACTGGATCAACTGGAGCTATTGGATCAACTGGAATAATATCTGTCTCCCTCTGAATTGCTGAAGGGGGAGAAGGCATTGCCTCACTATCAATTTCCATCTGAGCTTCTCTGGATTTTTGCAAGGCTACTTCTTCTTCAAAAGTAACGTCTTTTCTTACTTCAATTTGTCTCTGACCAAGAATGTAGATTCGATATGATTGTGAGGATTCACTGTATCCTACAAATGTGCCCTTTCTTCCTGAAGGTTCTAGTTTGGATCTCTTTTCTTTGGGTACATGAAAATATCCTGGACATCCAAATATTCTGAAGTGTCCAATCTCAGGCTTTACTTTGGTGAAGGCTTCTTTTGGAGTAATGTTCTTTATGATCTGACGAGGACTTCTATTTTGAACATATACTACTGTCATACATGCTTATGCCCATAGAGTCATAGGTAAACTTTGATCATGTATCATTGCTTTGGTTGCCTCAATTATAGTTCTATTTTTCCTTTTGAGCAACCCCATTTTATTGAGGGTTGTAAGGAACTATGAACTCCCTATTGATCCCTGCTTCAATACAAAAACGGTTGAATTCTTTTGAGGTGTATTCTCCTCCATTATATGATCTTAATATCTTGTTTTCTCTTCTGGTCTGGTTCTCAACTTGAGCTTTGAATTCTTGAAATTTTGCAAGGACTCCATCCTTGTTCTTCAGAAAGTAAATCCAAGTTTTTTGGGAGTGATCATCTATGAAGAGTACATAGTATAGGTACCCATTCAGAGATGAAACAACCATTGGCCCACATACATCTGAATGTATCATGTCCAAGATTTCCTTGGATCTATTGTCACTGCTTGAGAAGGATCCTTTAATATTTTTTCCAAGGGAACAACCTTTGCAAACACCTTTATGCTGAATCTGTATTTCTGGTAGACCTGTTACCATTTTCCCTAGAGCTGGAAGAGCTCTATAATGAATGTGAGCAAGTCTTCTATGCCTTAGCTTACTCAAGATGATAGTGTCATGTAGCAAGGCTTGGACTAGTTTGATGGTTAATCTATACAAGCTGTTTTCTCGGACACCAATTACCTTGGTATAACTTATATGAGAGTATTTGTGCCATGCAAGAACTCTTCCTTCTGAGAAGGTAATCTTGTATCCTTTGTCTTCTAAGGCAGAAATAGAGACAATATTCCTCTTCATTTCGGGTACATATAGTAGTTCCTTTAATTGAAGCTCCATATATGAATCTAGTTGGAGGGTAGAGGTTCCAACTCCTCTCACATTATATCTAGCATCATATCCAAGAACAACATGTAGATGTGTCTCTTTATCAACAAAATGTGTTAGGTGATCTCTAAGATTGGTCGTGTGCCTGGAGGCACCACTATAAATTAACCAAGTATTATCATTGGTAGGGACCATACCTGAGTGTGTTGAGATGTTGATGTCTTCATTTCTTTGAGGTCTTGTCTTCTTGGAACTGAGTTTTCTTGAACCATCAAGCTTGCCTCCCATCATGATTTTTCTCATTTTGGATTCTTCACAAACCCTTGTCAACTAGGCTAGAAAACCTAATGGATAGGCTTAGGCTAGAAATTTTAGGTTTTGTTGGACTTATGAATGCCAAAAATAAGAATTTGAAGGATATGATAGTCCTGGTAAGTTGAATATCTCCTTCAAGGAGTTGCAAAAACACAATTTTGAAATTTTCTGCAGAAATTAGCGAAACTCTAGGGCCAAAAAGTCAAAATGCTCAATTGAAACAATTTGAGACTTGATGGAGGTGCACTGAAGGAGGCCTTACACACCTATGTCCTTTTTATCCCCAACTTCCAAGTTCCAAGTGTTGAAAACCATCATAAGAGTAGGCCGTACAGAATTTCTGGGAACCTTGGGAGGGCCATGCAGTTTCCGCAGAAGAGAGAGAGGATGGCTGAAAGATGTTTTTGCAATTGGTTCTTCAAGACCTATGGTTTGATACTATGTTTCTTTTTAATTAATAAAGGTTAAGAATGAAGCTCATTCCGGTTTTAGCATTTAACTTAACCATAACCAATAATGTTGCAACAACCAAGATCATAAAAAGAAACACCATGCACAAGAACACAAGAAGTATCATGGGAAACCCTTCTCAACAAGGGAAGAAAACCAAACCAAATCCTTTGCTATATTCTTCAAGAGAAATAACTTCACCACCAAGAAAACCTAGTACACAAGAGGGTGCTTGCAAACCCCAGAAGACTAGCGCCCAAGAGAGGTGCACACTTTTCCCAAGAAGGTGTACTTGCTGAAATTTCCAAACTCACACAAAATATATGATTCCTCGATGGGGAATTTACCTTTACTTATATTAGACTTGACCTATCAAAAAAAGTGTCTATTGTCACAATAGGGCCAACCTCTCTATCTCATAATATAATTAATATTAACTAGATTAATTATCTTTTGCATTAATTATCAATTACATTAAGGTGGGGCCGACCTGTACCCTTTACATTACAATTAGGGTTATAAGAAGGTATAACTCTTGAACAATATAACAAGGGATCTTATACACCCACTAGTTCTCATCCACTAGGGTCACATCCATAGGGATGTCCATATCTCTCGCTCATTTCATTACACAAAAGAACCACTTCTTCACTAGTGCTCAGCCACTAGGATCACGTTCACATGTGCTCGTCCACATGCATGTCCACTCAACAGATCTTATTTCCCACTACATTACACAAGAGAGTCATTTGGAGTTTCTCATCAACTCTTTGCTCAGAGGAAGCTAATACATCATCTTCATTTTTGTCTCATGACGATGCACCCAATAGTTTGGGATTTCACACGTTTACCTTGTGCTCAGCCACAGACATGTCCAACTCTGCAGATCTCCTTTCTCACTACATTACACAGGAGAATCATCTGGAGTTCTTCTCAACTCTCTGTAAGGAGGAGGCCATCTCTATGTTCCAACTGCATCTCAGATAGGAACCACACACCCTTCTTAGGGGCTCTCTCTCAGGTTTGTGTCCTGAAGAATGTCTCACATAGCTGCAATCACCAACATATCAGGGTACACATTTTTCACCTCCTTAGTATATTAATATTTTGATAATTTCTCTTTCTTTATTAGGAAAGGACTGGTTGGGTACTCTTAAAAACCTATTCCTCCCTCACAACGGTATGGTCCTGTTGTGGGTGGGAAATCCCTTTTATGGACTAGCACTAAGGGTTTTATCATGCATGCATAAATGACCTAAAGATTCTTACTTTTTACCATCATCCCATGCCTAGACCCCCATTACTCATATGTAAATACAAGGCTCAANGATGAGTATGGGAACAACTCTAGGAAGGAGCTCTCCATATTATAAATATTTGAAAATCTATCCATATGATAGACATGTATGTATTAGGGATCTACAGAAACCATAGGATGATGAGGGTCTGGCCGCATCACTTGCTAGGTGATCTCGTATTGTTTGCTGAAGGTTAAGCGGTTTGGTATGCAGCTCACCGAAGATGGTTGGGACTTGGAGGAGGAGCTTATTGACTACAATATGGAACTTCTGGAGGGAGTGGATATCTGGGGGCCGCTAGCTAGTATTTGTACATATCCCACCCTTGACACATCTTTTTATTGGGTTGACATCAAGCCTGGACCGTCAGCAGATTTTGTCTCCTCCCAGAGTCTAACACCGAGGTTTCTTCCATTCTCAGGGGTTGAAACATCCCCTTCCTTTTCTTCTCCTTCCGAAAAATATTTTGGGTTGGGATAGGATCTAGGGTTCTATATTCTGATAGTGGAGCCACCTATTTCCTACCCTTTCTCAACCTGGTCAGAAGCACCCTTGGCAGCGGAGTTCTGGGAGTCACCGTAGCTAGATCAAGTGGAACTGGGGTTTTTTAGTGGAGGAAACCCATCGGGTATTTCATCCCCATATTTGAGTTTTCACCAAGCCCTTATTGAGACAAGAGCCTCTCTATTTTCTAGTTCCCCTCCAAGGGAATACATTGATCCCTTGATATTGGCTAAGTTTATAGACTCCCTCTAGGTTCATTCTCAGTTGACAGGTATGGATCCAACTTGGTCTGGGTCTAAGGCTTTTCTTGGTCCAATGAGGGATCCTTTTTCCTTAGGACTGAGGTTCAACCAAGTGACCTAGCCCAAATTTCTAGTTTTTGTAAAAGGAAAAATAAGTGTGTTAAGCCTAAGGGTAGCCCAGTCATGCTAGTATTGGGAGAGGATATCACAATGAATCAAGTGATGGATATGTATTGTACGACTATGGTAGGGAATGCGTGAGGTCATTGGTTCATTACGGAAACTTTGAAGGATTGGGATACCTCTATTTGGTCGAGACCCCTAGGATCTGTGTCAGTGGTCAAGATTCTAGCTTGGGGATAGTTCATTTTCAAGTTTGGGAAGGTAGAGGATGCAAATTGAGTTATAAATTCATTGTGGAGAATGGATTCAACCCCAATTTTCTTCAAATTGTGGATGCCCTTATTTGACATGGGGAAGGAGAGGCTAGACGTCGTTCCCATTTGGGTTTGTCTCCCATGTCTTCCAATGGATTTTTGGTGTAAATATATTTTCTCTAATATTGGGAACACCCTAGGTACCTTCTTAGATGTAGATATGTCTTTATTGGAATCAAATGAGTATGTTTTGGCATGCATTCTAGTCTTGGAAAACCTAAGGGAAGGACTGGAAGAGGATTTGGAACTTGTGTTGGGAGAAAATATTTTTAAGTAGCAGATGGACTATGAAGGCGTAACATTCAGTCATCGCTGGTTTCATAAATAGGGGTACATTGTTAGTCAATGTCTTCCCCCCCTTAGACCTAAGAAGAATAGTGAGGGAACTCCGTTGGCTCAAAAAATATGGGGGTCTTAGGCTGAAGACCCCTCAAAGGTTGTTTGAAGCAACCAACCTAGGGAGGTGAATCATAGGCCTAGGAAAAGGCCATTCTATGGAAGTGATTCAATTGAAAGGAACCTATATAATCGGCCCCCTCTTTTGGTTATTGCTTCAGTTGGTGTTACAAAGTTCCATTATATGGAGAGCTCCCCATGATCTGCAATTGAGCGAACTATGGTCGTCTCTCATGTTGATTTTTCAATAAGAATGGTTAAGAATGAAGTTAATTCCATTTTTATCATTTAACTTAACCATCACCAATAATTTTGCAACAACCAATATCACAAGAAGAAGCACCATGCACAAGAACACAAGAAGTATCCTGGGAAGCCCTTCTCAACAAGGGAAGAAAACCCAGCCAAATCCTTTGCTATATTCTTCAAGAGAAATACCTTCACCACCAAGAAAACCTAGCACACAAGAGGGTGCTTGCAAACCCTAGAAGACTAGCACCCAAGAGAGGTGCACACTTTTCCCAACAAGATGTACTTGCTGAAATTTCCAAACTCACACAAAAGATATGATTCCTCAATGGGGAATTTACCTTTACTTATATTGGACTTGACCTGTCAACATAAGTGTCTATTGTCACAACAAGGCCGACCTCTCTATCTCATCATATAATTGATATTAAGCATATTAATTATCTTTTACATTAATTATCAATTACATTAAAGTGAGTCCGACTTGTACCCTTACATTACAATTAGGGTTACATGAAGGTTTGACTCTTGAAAAATATAGCAAGGGATATTATACACCCACTAGTGCTCATCCACTAGGGGAACATCCATAGGGATGTCCATATCTTTGGCTCACTGCATTACATAGAAGAACCACTTCTTCACTAGTGCTCAACCACTAGGATCGCGTTCACATGTGCTAGTCCACTGACGCATCCACTCAAAAAATATTATTTCCCACTGCATTACACAGGAGAGTCATCCAGAGTTTCTCATCAACTCTCTGCTCAGAGGAGGCTAATACATCATCTTCATTTATGTCTCATGACGATGCACCCATCACTTTGGGATTTCACATGTTCACCTTGTGCTCAGCCACATGCACGTCCAACTTTGCAGATCTCCTTTCTCACTGCATTACACAGGAGAATCATCTGGAGTTCTTCTCAACTCTCTGTAAGGAGGAGGCCATATCTAAATTCTAGCTCTGTCTTAGATATGAAACACACACCCTTTTCAAGGTCTCTCTCTTAGGTTTGTGTCCTGGAGAATGTCTCACGTAGCTGCAATCATCAACACTCCCTCTCAACTACAGAGACATTTTCCACTAGACCAAGTCTCTCACAAAAATACTTGAACTTTGTCTTGGAAAGTGGTTTGGTTAAGATATATGTGATCTGTTCATGAGTAGGAAGATAATGCACGTGTACTGTCTTCCTCTACACCATGTCTCTAATATAGTGATACTTTATCTCAATGTGTTTCGATCTGTCATGAAACACAGGGTTCTCTGAGAGCTTTACACAGCTCTGTTTATCACATTGAATAGTAGTAGGATCCATCTCATGATCGAATAAGTCAGTCAGAATTTTTCAAAGCCACACTACTTCACAGTCTGCTACACTCAATGCAATGTACTCTTCCTCTGTGGTGCTTAATTGCACAAAGATTTGTTTTCTACTACACCAGGAAACCATGGCAGACCCTAAAGTGAAGCAACAACCAGAGGTGATTTTTCTGTCCACTGCGCTTCCTACCCAATCTGCATTGACATATCCCTATATACTCAAGTCTACACTAGAGGCATATCTTAGTCCATAACCAATTGTGCCTCATAAGTATCTCAATACATGTTTTTCAGTTATCTAGTGTGTCTGTCTCCGTTGGCTCATAAACTGGCTAAGAAAATTTACTGCATAGAAAATGTCCGGTCTGGTGTTAACCATATACATTAGTGATCCACTAATTTTATTCAAATCCATTAACATTGGAGTGGGTAGGGATTTTCATTCTGTCATGCCAAACTTTTTTAGTATCTCCAAAGTATGTTTTCCTTGACTTAGGATGATCTCATCTATTCTCTACCATACTTCTAGTCCCAAGAATTAGTGCATCTATCCCAAATCCTTCATTTCAAATTTAGCATTCAATGCTCGTTTTCATTCAACAATGAGTCTCTCTAAAATGATGAGGAAACGATTGTCCACATATAGGACCAAAATCAAACACTCATTGCCATCAATGTGATAATATAAGTTTGGATCATAAGAACTTTTGTTGAAGGCCAAACTCATAAAAAATCCATCCATTTTCTTGTACCAAGCACATGGTGCTTACTTTATACCATATAGATCTTTCTTCAACCTGCATACACAAGATCTTTCATTGTGTACAACGAATCCTTCTGGCTTCTCAATATAAACTTCTTCCTCAATTTCACCATTGAGAAAGGTTGTCTTTACATCCATCTGATGTATCTTCCAACCCATGGAAGCAACTAGTGCAATGATAGATCAGATGGAGGTGTATTGGGCTATTGGTGCAAAAGTCTTGTCATAGTCAACTCCCTGTACTTGTGAAAACCCTCTAGCCACAAATATTTCTTTGTATTTTTAAATGATTCCATCAATTGCATGCCTGATTTTATAAATCCATTTGGAAGTCACTACAAAAATTCCCTCTAGTCTTGGAACAACATCCCATACATCATTTTTTAATATAGATTGGTATTCTTCAGTCATGGCATATTTCCATACTTGTTCACCTAAAGCTTATCCATGACAAGATGGCTATGAGTCAATAATGTGGGTCATGGATGAAAGGTAGCTTGAGAATCTCTTTGGTCTCTTTCTCTCCTTGGTTGTTCATTGTGGGGATTTATGCCCTTCTGATTCTTGTAGAGTTTATCGGGCCCAAGAAGGACTTTTATGTCCAACTATCATTTCTCTAGATATGTTTCTTGGAGCAACTAAATCAGATGGAACAACTGGATCAACTGGAGCTATTGGATCAATTGGAATAATATATGTTTCCCTCTGAATTGCTGAAGGGGGAGAAGGCATTGCCTCACTATCAATTTCCATCCGAGCTTCTCTGGATTTCTGTAAGGCTACTTCTTCTTCAAAAGTAACGTCTTTTCTTACTTCAATTTTTCTCTGACCAGGAATGTAGATTTGATATGATTTTGAGGATTCAATGTATCCTACAAATGTGCCCTTTCTTCCTGAAGGTTCTAGTTTGGATCTCTTTTCTTTGGGTACATGAAAATATACCGGGCATCCAAATATTCTGAAGTGTCCAATCTCAGGCTTTACTTTGGTGAAGGCTTCTTCTGGAGTAATGTTCTTTAGGATCTGATGAGGACTTCTATTTTGAACATATACTACTGTCATACATGCTTCTGCCCATAGAATCATAGGTAAACTTTGATCATGTATCATTGCTTTGGTTACCTCAATTATAGTTCTGTTTTTCCTTTTGAGCAACCCCATTTTGTTCAGGTTTGTAAGGAACTATGAACTCCCTATTGATCCCTGTTTCAATACAAAAACCATTGAATTCTTTTGAGGTGTATTCTCCTCCATTATCTGATCTTAATATCTTGTTTTCTCTTCCGGTCTGGTTCTCAACCTGAGCTTTGAATTCTTGAAATTTTGCAAGGAATCAATCCTTGTTCTTCAGAAAGTAAATCCAAGTTTTCTGGGAGTGATCATCTATGAAGAGTACATAGTATAGGTACCCATTTAGAGATGAAACAACCATTGGCCCACATACATTTGAATGTATCATGTCCAATATTTCCTTGGATCTATTGTCACTCCTTGAGAAGGATCCTTTAATATTTTTTCCAAGGGAACAACCTTGCAAACACCTTTATGTTGAATCTGTATTTCTAGTAGACCTATTACCATTTTCCCTAGAGTTGGAAGAGCTCTATAATGAATGTGAGCAAGTCTTCTATGCCATAGATTACTCAAGATGATAGTGTCATGTAGCAAGGCTTGGACTAGTTTGATGGTTAATCTATACAAGCTGTTTTCTCGGACACCAATTACCTTGATATAACTTATATGAGAGTCTTTGTGCCATGCAAGAACTCTTCCTTCTGAGAAGGTAATCTTGTATCCTTTGTCTTCTAAGGTAGAAATAGAGACAATATTCCTCTTTATTTTGGGTACATATAGTACTTCCTTTAATTGAAGCTCCATATCTGAATCTAGTTGGAGGGTAGAGGTTCCAACTCCTCTCACATTATATCTGGCATCATATCCAAGAACAACATGTAGATGTGTCTCTTTATCAATGAAATGTGTTAGGTGATCTCTAAGATTGGTCGTGTGCCTGGAGGCTCCACTATAAATTAACCAAGTATTATCATTGGTAGGGATCATACTTGAGTGTGTTGAGATGTTGATGTCTTCATTTCTTTGAGGTCTTGTCTTCTTGGAACTGATTTTTCTTGAACCATCAAGCTTGCCTCCCATCATGATTTTTCTCATTTTGGATTCTTCACAAACCCTTGTCAACTAGGCTAGAAAACCTAATGGATAGGCTTAGGCTAGAAATTTTAGGTTTTGTTGGACTTATGAATGCCAACAATAAGAATTTGAAGGATATGATAGTCCTGGTAAGTTGAATAGCTCCTTCAAGGAGTTGCAAAAACACAATTTTGAAATTTTCTGCAGAAATTAGTGAAACTCTAGGGCCAACAAGTCAAAATACTCAATTGAAACAATTTTAGACTTGATGGAGGTGCACTAAAGGAGGCCTTACACACCTATGTCCTTTTTATCCCCAACTTCCAAGTTCCCAGTGTTGAAAACCATCATAAGAGTAGGCCGTACATAATTTCTGGGAACCTTGGGAGGGCCATACAGTTTCTGCAGAAGAGAGAGAGAGAGAGGATGGCTGAAAAATGTTTTTGCAATTGGTTCTTCAAGACCTATGGTTTGATACCATGTTGATTTTTCAATAATAAAGGTTAAGAATGAAGCTCATTCCAGTTTTAGCATTTAACTTAACCATAACCAATAATGTTGCAACAACCAAGATCATAAAAAGAAACACCATGCATAAGAACACAAGAAGTACCATGGGAAACCCTTCTCAAAAAGGGAAGAAAACCCAACCAAATCCTTTTCTATATTCTTCAAGAGAAATACCTTCACCACCAAGAAAACCTATCACACAAGAGGGTGCTTGCAAACCCCAGAAGACTAGCGCCCAAGAAAGGTGCACACTTTTCCCAAGAAGGTGTACTTGCTGAAATTTCCAAACTCACACAAAATATATGATTCCTCGATGGGGAATTTACCTTTACTTATATTAGACTTGACCTAGAAACAAAAGTGTTTATTGTCACAATAGGGCCAACCTCTCTATCTCATAATATAATTAATATTAACCAGATTAATTATCTTTTGCATTAATTATCAATTACATTAAGGTGGGGCCGACCTGTACCCTTTACATTACAATTAGGGTTATAGGAAGGTATAAATCTTGAACAATATAACAAGGGATCTTATACACCCACTAGTGCTCATCCACTAGGGGCACATCCATAGGGATGTCCATATCTCTCGCTCATTTCATTACACAAAAGAGCCACTTCTTCACTAGTGCTCAACTACTAGGATCACGTTCACATGTGCTCGTCCACATGCATGTCCACTCAATAGATCTTATTTCCCACTACATTACACAAGAGAGTCATCTGGAGTTTCTCATCAACTCTTTGCTTAGAGGAGGTTAATACATCATCTTCATTTTTGTCTCATGACGATGCACCCAACAGTTTGGGATTTCACATGTTTACCTTGTTCTCAGCCATAGGCATGTCCAACTCTGTAGATCTCCTTTCTCACTACATTACACAGGAGAATCATCTGGAGTTCTTCTCAACTCTCTGTACGGAGGAGGCCATCTCTATGTTCCAATTGTGTCTTAGATAGGAACCACACACCCTTCTTAGGGACTCTCTCTCAGGTTTGTGTCCTGGAGAATGTTTCACATAGCTGCAATCATCAACATATCAGGGTACACATTTTTCACCTCCTTAGTATATTAATATTTTGATAATTTTTCTTTCTTTATTAGGAAAGGACTGGTTGGGTACTCTTAAAAACCTATTCCTCCCTCACAATGGTATGGTCCTATTGTGGGTGGGAAATCCCTTTTACGGACTAGCACTAAGGGTTTTATCATGCATGCATAAATGACCTAAAGATTCTTACTTTTTACCATCATCCCATGCCTAGACCCCCATTACTCATATGTAAATACAAGGCTCAAGATATTAAGTTGACGTACCTTATTCTTTGTGTTTGATGTCGATCCCTTTTCGTGCTTGGTCATTCTTTGACTGCAACTCTCTTCCCAATGCTGATCTGCATTCACTAAAGACAAACAAAGAACTCCACATGAATTTGATCTTACAATGATAAAGTCAGCTACTGCTCCTCGATCCTGGTCCTGGGCTCTTCTTCCACTGTCTTCCAACTACTTTTCTCTATACTTCTCTTTGCACAAGGATGGCTAAAGGTTGGTGGGACAAAGGAAATGCTCAATCAGGTATATTTTCTTTACTATGATTATCCTCTTCCAAATGGGACCCCTAACCCTTCTTTTATAGGCTAGAAGAAGCTAGGTATTTGGTCGAATGTCCAGCCATGCATGGATGAAAGGTTTAGTTAACTTACCCAAAGCTGTGTGTTCCATCAGAAAATTTCCTTTTTTTGTGCTTTTGTAGGTACATGCAGGTTGTCTTGGGTCAGTTAGCGTGTACACGCATGTAGTAATGTAGCAGGGCGCGTGGGCCTTTATAAAAGGGTTTTTTAAGAAGAGTTGTTCATCAGTGTTTTGGAAAAGAAGGAATATGAGATGGCTTGATGCCAGGTAAGCATGTCTGGTGCAAATTAGGGTTATAACAGATACCCCCTAATGTGTGAGGTCAGAAGAGCATTTGATGGCCGAAATAAATTAACAATCTTCACCAATGTGCCGAAAAAGTGAGCCCAGGGACCAAAAATCAGGAGGTGTCATCTACAAAATAATAATTGTCTCACCGAGGCAGGCATACCCATGCTCGGGATAAAATAAAATCATGGCTACCAATCAAATATATTATAGATCCATGTCATATAACTATATAAAGTGTAGCCACGAGAAATACACAACAGAGCTACATCTCGAAATAAAAAAGATATACGTGTAGATTATCCATCTTCTAGAAGCTAATAAGGCTTGATGGTTGGAGATGAATTCTTCAGAGCTCGAGAAACAACTTCAAAATATTCAAAACTCGGCTAGGAGTGTAATATGAATGTACGAATTCACTACCCAGAGGTCTTCGACGGCTCGTCGGTCATGGACTAGAGAATCTTGATGATCGGACTGAAGGCTTCATTGATTTCGAACAAAGATTTGATTGGACATTCAGGATGATCGAGCATGAGGGCAAGAGACAAACTGTAGAGGAGCTGACTCAGGCTTGGTAAAAAATTCCCTTGGACAATAGCATGACAAATGATGAGACTCAGGCAACATGGCATTAACATAAGTTTATGAAGCAGGAGGCAACACAAACTCTCCATATGTTTGGAAGAATAACCAAATGGAGGAGGACACATCTCTATGTAGCGAGAAAAAATTCCTAAGGTCATATTAAATCCAAGAGTTTGACGAACAAACAGACATATGTTCTTCATCCAAGGGCGACTCATTATGCTGCCAATAAAGAAAATACTTTTCCCTTCCTCTTTTTGGGGTGTATTTGATTTTTTTGTCTTTTTCAATAATTTTGGAAAAATAATAAAATAATGTTACGTTACAAAGGAGGAATGAGTGTTGCAAACATACAAGTTCAAGGCGCAGGGACAAGACCGATGTTCAAAGTAAGGACACTCGAGAAAAATCCTCTAGGGGCCAAAGGTGTCAAGACGCAGAGGCAAAGTTCTACAGGGCTTGCGTATAAGGCATGCTTTAGATGGTTTAATTGAGAGTAACATGGAGCCGGCATTAGGCCAAAGACGCGGGTATGCAAATGCGATTAATAAAACAAACAATGGTAACGTCCTTCGATGTGAGTTTAACGAGCCCAGAGAAGGTAAGATCGACGATTTTTCATATTTAGAGAGTCTGAAAAACGTAAAAGGAGACTCCACTGGGGTACCTTTTTCGAAGGTAGTCTAGTCGGTTCGAAAAAGGGGTAAACTAGCACCGAAAAGACGTCTATTCAAAACCATGTTAATGAGTGTGATAAAGACAAGATCACTCAACCATTTTTTCATTTTAAGGAGTCTGAAAAAAGCTTAACTATGGACTCTGTCAGGAATGTTCTTCTGGACCATTTTAACGAGTCTGAAAGAATAAGGTCACTCGATGATCTTTTCAATTTTAGGAAGTCTGAAAAGAGATTAACTATGGACTCCATGGGGGTTCCTTTTTCGTAAATTTAGTCCCTCAGGCCCAAAAAAGGGGTAAAATTATACCTGAGGGTACTCTTCTAGAGAACTGGAGTTCCTTAGAGTATACCTTTGTTCGTATAGTTGACTGTCCGGATCGAAAAAGGGGTAAACTACAGCCGGACATATGTGACTTCAAATTTTAGTTTAACGAGCGTGAAAGGCCACAAGATCGCTCGACAATCTTTTCATGTTTAGAGGGTTTGAAAAGGGCTTAAAAGAAGACTCATTGGGGGCTACGAATCATGTATGAAACTGGTTCAGGTAGAGCCCGCTGTTAGGCTCATACCAAGAGTCTCTTCGATAGTCAACTTGGAAAGTCTCCCAAAAGGGAAGAAAACACAAACCACGGTGTAAGTACTCCTATGGTCTAGAAATCATAGTCATGGCTTCAAGGATAGCCTCATCTGAAGGCAATTCAAAATCCGAGAACTCATGCAAACGAGGGTTGACAGTCCCAAAGGGTGAATTAAACTGGCCATACTCCATATGACGATGGACGTTCTGGCCAGGACTGGTAGAGTCTATCAACGAAGAATCACAAGTGCAAAGGCTTGAGGATCTACAAACAACGAGATCAGACTCAGAAGGATACTCAAGTCCACTTGGACTAAGAGAGGGAAGTAAGAGCTCCCATGCCCCCATTAGGCACACCAATGGATCAATTGCTGATTCCAAGTCTCAAGAAGGAAAACATGATTGCACAGGTTCTTGCTCATAAGCAATTGAACACCGAGGATAAGATGCCATTTAATTAACCCGTGGCAGGGTAGAGTCTACATGAACGCTAGGAACATATAAATGGGTAGTATGAAATAATGTCGAATTAGGATGGTGATTATCAGATGCCAGCTGGTCGATAGTGACAATGCTTCCATTGTGAGGGAAATGCATCACCTGGAAGAGCGTAGATACCACAACGTTCATAGCATATACATAATCACGCTCGAGAAGCATATTGAAATTTAACGGGCCTTTCACCACTATAACATCAACAAGGACAATCTTCCCACCTAACGAGATAGGTAACTATTATCCCCGATATCTAGGGATAACTAGGAGATCATGTCTCGAGGTCCACAGGTCCTAGACATGGAATACTGAGAGCAGGATTGACTTGAGCATGGCCCTGGAGGACCCATCTCTCTTCTTCTTCGCCAGATTTGTCCTGACAGCAGCAAAAACTTCCATCACCACCGGCCCAGGCTTGCATCGGAGAGGACTCTTGGTCCATGAGGTAATTGGTCCGAGGTATCATGGTATGTGTCATATTTGATATTTGAAATAGGACAACATCATGATGAGCCCTTGCATGAAGAAGACATATGGATGCCCTCACCAGGACACTTTGGCAGAGATCGACCTAGGGGGGATCACCCCCTGCAGATGAGATGATGGCTTTGATGGATAGGACGCCACCCAGGGCAGGCTGGATGTTTTCTGGAGGATGTGGCAGTATGCTTGGACCATTTGGCATGTGTGGCAGCCTGCAGAAGCCCTAGAAGGGCCAACGTTTTTCCTTCTGGATGTTGATGATGCCCAAAAAGGGCCAACGTTTTTCCTTCTGGATGTTGATGATGCCCAAAAAGGGACAACGTCTCCCTCAGAGGGGCCTGACGTCTCTCTTTTTATCTCTTACTTTGACATTTTAGCATTTAATGTGACAAATAATGGAATATTGTTAAGTTAGCCTTGTCGGCTATTTTTAATGACCTATTTTGTAATTTAAGGTCATTTGGATGATATAAATTGAG
>JZKD02S1361482.1:145247-178927 GCA_000966675.3 Picea glauca
GATGATTATAAAGTAACAATCAAAACTTCAAAAAGGCTAGAAGACACCAAGGAAATATCAAAGAGAACTATTCCCTAGTGGAGTTGTCGATTTCTGTTGTGGAAAAGTTTCCCCTTTGGATAGGTGAAACCTCCCTTGGATCAATACCCCTTTGATCCAAGACAGAGAGAAATAAATGGTTACTACTTTCCATTTATATCTACTCTCTATATCAACAATCATAATGAGAAGAGAATGATATATGACTCACCTCTTTTACATCGGTTGTCCTCACTGCTCTAGCCCTTGATCTTGATGTCCAAGGTCCAAGAGAAGTCTTGTAAAGAAGACACCAATACCATCTTCTTATACACTATATTGTCAAGTAGAAAAAATCTATCTATGATGAATTAGACAACAATATACATGCATATAGTGAACACATATGCATGAAGGGAATATGCCAAGTTATATATTAATGCAAAGCAATCAATAGTTAAGCACAAATCTCAATCTTGATGTTGCAACAACTCCTCCAAGCTCTCCTTTCCAGTGCCTTGAATGTCACAAAATCATAGGTATGATGCTCTAATTTCTCTCCCCTTCACTCAAGAATGACCTCAATTATCTAGGATTTAAGGCATCACAACCTTATTATATTTTTGAGGAGAGGATGTGGTCAAATGAGGATTTGGTTGAACAAACAAGATTGACCTTGCCTTGAATAGGAGGTAGCTCGAACCAATTTCTTAACCAACATAAATCTCTCGGAAACAACCTCACAAAACAAGGCATGATGGTTGCAACTACTTCATCACCCCCCATAACTGAGCACATGGTGATACTATAACTCCCTCTAAGTGTCTTGGGGGGCGATGATCAGGGTTTATCCCTCCTTGCATACGGGAAGGGGGGCGATGAAGCTCAAGTAAGGCCAAAATATCAAGGAAAAAGGTAGTATTTTTACCTCCAACTAATAGGTCTCTTCTTCAACATGTCTATGGATTATGACATACACTTTTTGATGGTGACAAAATTGTGACACTTAAGTGCGACACTTAATAAAGTGTAACATTTAAGTTCAACACTTAGGTGTATAATAGTTGCAAGACTTATGACACTTAAGTGTGACATTTGGTAGTGTGACACTTATGTGTGTAACACCTACACATAATGCATGGATCATGACACTAATAGTCTAACAACTATGTCAATTGGATTATTTACATCTTCATTTTATGGGCATTGAGCATGGATTTTCACATAAAAAAAAATGTAACATATTAAGAAATTGTCATATTAGATAAACATGTTGTTGTTGAGAAACACTTTTATTTGGAAAACATATTCATTCAATTTTTCTTTTTCCAAATTAAATTTGAAGATTTCAATTCTACTAAACTTTCATTTTACATTTTGCTCATGACCCCCAAAAAAAAAAAATATTAGATTGACTAATACAACCACTATCTAAATTGGGAGAAACACAACAAACTTATAATATGTGAACAATATAGTCAAATAGTACACTCCTCTTAATATGATATAAACCTAAAGGTTAAATAACCCATTATTATGATAAACATTTTGTACTTTTCATACATCAAAATTATTAGTGATGTTGGTACTAAAGTGAGGAAAGATGATATGAAATTAATATTAACCTGATTTGGACATAAAACCCAATTTATAAATATATAAATATTTTGATGTGAAGAATACTTTATAAATCAATTTTATCTCATAATTGTTATCCATATAAAATTATTCAATACACAAAACAAAAATAAATTAATTAGTAATATGAAATAAAACATATTACTTTAAAAATAACCTGTAATATAATAATATCCACAAACTAAAAGTGATCTCTAATATAGACCATTATTAATAACTAAATATTAAAGGGGAGATGATATCATATAAACATGGAAACTTGTATATATAATTTGCACAACATATTTTTTTATGATCAAAAGGTGTCAAGACAACTTTGTAGGCAATAATATTTACATAAAACCAAAAGTATATATAATTTGCACAAAATAATTTTTATGATCAAAAGGTGTCAAGACAACTTTGTAGGCAATAATATTTACATAAAGCCAAAAGTATAATATTAAAAGATAGTGATGAAATATTATAAATCAATATAAAGAGATAAGTTTATAAATTATTCAAAACTTCGCATTAAACTTTAAATTAATTTGTTTACTTAATTGGTTGATAACTCATTTATTACATTGACATTTATATATATTGGAATTTTGTTACAAACTAAGAGTCCTCTTTTTCTTCTTATTATTATAGCAAGAATTTATTGAGTTATTAAAGTCACTCTTGAAAAGTGTTTTTATATATTTTATGTGGTTTTTTTTGACATTTATTATAATTTTTATTTTTGGAAAAATTATAATTTTTATTTTTATTTTTTATCCATTCGCAATGTAGAATAAGTATTACTATATAATAAAATTCCATTATCATGTTAAAGGTAAGTCACACGAGTCTCTGCATATGTTATATAATATAACATATACATTGAGATTCAAGTTTATTTGATCATGCTTTTGTAGTTGTGTTTGTGTTTCCTGGTGTTTCATCGCATGCAATAGTGGTTGGTGTCATGTAAGTCTTGGGTAGAATAGACACCCCCAGTTGTGGTCAATTGTGGTCACTTAGCTAAAAGAATCCAACTTCGATGATGTTGGTTTCACTTTTTCCCAAATGGGATTAGGCGTGCAAGCCACATTGTGATAAGAGGAATCCAATCACCCAAAAAAATCTCATCATTATAGTGTACTGTCAACATGAAATGTATATGGGGTAGTAGGTTTTGGAGGGGTTATTTATAATTCTGGAGGGACAATAGTATATATTTACACATGGATTCTCAGAATCTCATATAATAATGTGGTTGAAGCTTATGTGCTACTACAAGGATTAAATTTAGCAAAAAATATTCGTATCCCAAGTCTTGCAGTGGTCGAGGACTCCAAAATAATTATAAAGTATATGCTTTCAGATTCATCCCCATTTGATCTTCGATTGGTATCAATTCTGGAAAGAATTAGGTAAATCAAAGAGACAATTGAAAAGGTGAATTGTTTTCATATCTCGCATGAAAACAATGCAGTGGTCGATCACCAAGCGATACTAGTCACTAGGAAAAAGGTTTGGGATTTAATGAGTCCTCCCTACGATGATTGTGACTCTCTGCATTTGACCTATTTTTGGAAGGAAAAGAAGGAGGATCCAATGCTTAGTGCATATATCTTCTGTCTTGTGCGAAGTTCAACTCTGTGGCTTAGTGCACATGAGTAACTGGATGTAATATTTTGGCGAATAATAAAGAGGAAAATCGGTTTGTGGATGTAGCCCCACCCTGGGGTGAACCACATATATCTAGTATCTCATGTTTTTCTTTGTGTAGTGTTATTTCTGTTATGCATTTTCTTAGTGCTTTGATTATGATGTGTAATGAATATATATGTTGTTGCTTAAGTATTTTAATTATGATTAAGGGTAAATGAATGCTAGATTTAACTCACAGTGCTAAGTGCTAAGTGATCAGGGTGCATAATCACTTGTTGTTACTGTGCTTGTTTGTCTTTGATTATGATTTGCGGTATTAATGAGGTTAATAAAATAATGCATGTTCACTTCCTAAGCGTTAACATAATATTATGCAAAGTGCTCTTATCACAGTATCATGTCCCAGCCTGGTTACAAACAACTACGTCCTGTAACCCCCCTTGCTTCTACCTCGGGTGAGACTTCACCTGCTTCGCAGATGTTTCTGAAAGGGCCGGTAGTCGGGGTTTTGTTGGTGCGTTGTTAAGCGTTGAACCCTGAGTCTGCCCCTGTGCCAACAAATGGTTCCGTTGTCGGGACCTGAAACTGTGATTGCTGGGAACTGAGTTAAAGAAAAAGAAAAGCTCTGTGCGTGGATCTGCTGCTGATGTGCGCAATACTCTACTTGAGTTGTGAATCTTTGTGCCAAGAAAGTAAGCTATTATGAAGAAAAGAGGTAAGATTCTAAAAGAGGCAAGCTTTGTTCTTTGGTAAGAGAAATATAAGTGAAATTTTCTGTTTTGAAAACATGAATTTAAGTATGTTTAATAGATTTTGTTCTAGTCTGAAGGTTAGGGTGCAGTTGAAAGAAAGAGTTTATTTGAGTAAATTTAATGGAAATGATTAAAGATATGTTATTCCTATGCATAGAAAGAGTTTTTGGACTAATAAGTGGATGCAAGAACCTAAAAAGAATTTTCTCAGATTGCAGGTCCAACACTATGATCCTAGGGGAAGTACGCAGTACATAAAAGATTGGGGAACATTTAAGATAAAAAGAGGATTGAATTTGTGTTATAATTGTAGAAGGTCGGGACATGTTGCTAAGGACTGCCCTGGGGTAGGCCCTATTTGTCTTTGTTGTAATATTGTTGGTCATGAGGTTGAGGATTGTCCAAGGATTATTTCTAAAGTTGAGGGGAGGGAGGTAGGCCATATTTGTATTTTTTGTAAGGTTTTTGGTCATGAGGTTGAGGATTGTCCAAGGATTATTGATAAAATTGAAGGGATGGGCATAAGACAAGAAAATTATGAAAATATTCAAGAGACTAAGGGTATGTTAGAAATTCATAAAGAGAAAAGGTTTGAGGAAGTTCAGACTATGTTATTACATTTGGAAGAAACGATGCATGATCATAAAGATGTCAGTTTACCAGAAATCCTGAAAGAAAAACAACACATAAGTGCAAGAATAAAAGACTTTGGCATAGGCTGTATAGTATTGGATGAAAAAACGCAAGTGAATACTATGACAGAAGAAACTTGGGAAGTTTTGGGAAAGCCTACCGTGGTACCTTCTTTAGGAAGGATAGGCTTGTTTAAGGGAAAGATGTTAACTTTATGTGTAAGAGTAATTACTGTACCTATTATTGTTCATGGAACATCGACTGAAGAAGAATTTGAAGTCATTAGGTTTGTTGAGGACAACGCCCCTTTCCCACTTTTGTTAGGTAAAAATTGGATTGAGAAGAATCAGATCAGAAGGAAAGCAGAGGGAGAAGCCACAAAAAATAAAAAGCAAGAATTAAGGGATTTCATACCTAGGAAAATAGACCAACTAAGAGAAGAACGAGAGGATAAGTCGAAGCAACAGGGAAAAGTAACAACATAGGAGGGACATAAAGAAAAAGAGTTAGCTATCGCAGTTGAAAGAATGCAAGAAGGATTGGAGGACCTATCTATCCAAGAGAGAAGTGTGCCCACTTAGGAAGTGTTAAGAAAAGGGATATTAACTTTAGAACCTTTGAGGGTACCTCAACAGAGCGAATCCACTACGCTAGGGGAAGATAAGAATACAAATGGAAAGAGGATTCTAGAAACAGTTAAAGGGACTCAAATAACAAGAAAGAAGGAAAGGAGGCTCAATAAAAAGAAGGCTAAGTTGGAAAATCTACAAGAAGTTAAGGAAAATAGATGGAAGAATTCGCAGACCGGAACCTCGCAGGAGGCAGGTTCACAGGGTTTGAACCTCGCTAGAACAATAGGTCCGTGAAGATTTGGAATTTTCCCCGATGAAGTTATATAACCATTGGAGGCACCCTGACCATTAGAATGATGCTCCAGAACGGTTAGGAAGCACATTTATGGGTTTATGAACTGCTTTTTGACGTGGATACTGTGCCATAATGACTAGATTTACATTAATGGAAGCATTAACTCTAATTCTTGTCTATTGGAAGATCCTTCATGACCGCCCCACTTATTTAACTTGTATATCGTTGCACTGGTACCACTTTTTTCTACTTATGACTGACTAAGCTAAGTCGAGAACTATCCAAGTGTCGAACTGTGCTACCTTTCGTTATCTAGAAGTATACCCCACCTGTCTGTTTATCTATCCGTTGTCTGTTAAAAGATAGAATGTCAAGCAAACCTAGTGAGTTGGAGAAGTCTGTAGAGGAATTTCTTAGGAAACTCATGGTCGACAGACCTGTACCTGAAGGTATTCAAGCGTTGTCGACTAGGGGGATGTAGGTTTCCCCTTCGACCGGATGTCATGCCACCTGCATCAACCCCGTAATTGAACAAAGAAGCAAGCACTGCAGTGATCTGGCTAACGCGAAGCAGATCCCGTCGATCCCGCCTGAGTATATTCCGCTTTTGGTTGACGTTGTTAACCGTGGCAGTATCCCTTGCAATTTCAAGTACTCAATGTTCACTGCGTACATTTCAAAAGGAATTCACATAGTAGGCAGTCAGTTAGGGCAGATCCCGTTGTTGAAGCATAGTGACTTCAACTTAGGAGACCGAAATAACTACGGCATGCTAGCTCCTCACCGCTAATTAATGAAGAAAACCGAAAAGAAACCTCTCCTTGTCCCACAACCATGGATTAAGGTTTTGGTGCGGTCAACCGTATTAAATGTAATGAAGATTCCTCATTTTGGCCGCCACCAGGAGGTTAATGCTTGTGTTAAAATCCTTCTGTCGTGTTATCATGGAGAATATCTAGGGCTTGATAGAAGAATTACTATGGACATGGCATTGATCTACCAGATCACATGTTTAAGTATGAAGGGTCCTAACCCACAACAATTCTATCCAAGGAAGACCTCATACCGCTTGTTATCAAAATGCATCAAAGAAGCCTATGGAGAGGTAGAAAAGGGGAAGCGAGGTTATAAGGTAGCCTCCATACAAGATGGATCAATGCACCTTTCTTGTCAACTCTTAGCTGGCAATATAGTGAGGAAGAATCTCTCCACATAGGTCACTGGGTTCATGGTGGACCTCGAAGGAAAGTTTTTGGAGGGCCTGCAGATGAACTGGGTGAACTATCTCGTCAACGAGTTAGAAAAAGATTGTCACGAAGCCCAGGACTTAGGATATGAGTTTCACTACAATTGATTGATCATACTGATTGCATTTGTGGCTTGGAAGATGCATGAAGGAGCTACTTTCCTATAGATCGAACCTATAGAGCCCTTGGCCACTCAGTTTTCCACCATGTGGTATACCAACAACATGACGAAGCAGTGGCAGTCTACTGTCATGTTTCACATATATTATCAATAGTTGAAAGTCACCATTGAAGAATTCCCTCGTATGACACCATGTACCCACATCCGTACCGACCCATAGTGAAGTTTCAAGCTGATCCCCATTTTATTTACATCACCGTGCGAAGGGATGAGCACCAGGAAAGTTTGTAGTTATACTATAAGCTCACGAATGAAGATATGGGACAAATTATAAAGGAGTGGAAAAAATATTTTTGTGTACCTATTGTTGAAGCAAAGTTATCTGACACTGATACTATAGGAATCCCGATGATTATGCGAGTTAAACATGTCCGATAGTCCATTGGGACGAAGAAGCATAGGGAATGAAAAAAACAGGTTGAAGTCCAGGACATAGAGAGTGACGAAGAGGACGAAGAGGAAAACTCTGGAGATAATGGGTATAGCTCGCCAGGAGGAGGAGAAGATAAAGTAGAAGGATAGGGAGCAGGATATGAAGGAGAATAACATCAAGGAGGAGGAAAAGCTACAGTTTACCTCGCGCCATCACTAGTGGCAGGAGATAACACCCCACCACCTGAAGATCCCCCTATTGTGACAGTACAAAAGAGGACAGTTAATTTGAAGAAACCTTCAAAAAAGAATAAAATGTGCACCAATAAGACACAGTTGGAAGCCACTCTCACTAACAATGATATTAGTCTGGTCCACGGAGATATGGAGGATGCCTCTGAAGACATGCTACAAAGATACGAAGAGAAACATGCAGAGTTATATGAAGATATTGAGAGGGAGTTGAAGGAAGTGCAATAGGCTGTTCTCTTGGTCTGCACAGTGCCTATTGCACCCTCTGTGCCTTCCTCATCACAAACCATAGACTTGGAGGATGAACCAAATCCGCAGGGTGAGCCAAGGATTTGGATCACCCTCCCCTAGTATATCATCAAGTTTCCCACCCCCGCAACACTACATGATAGCACCAAATTGGATGTTGAGGTTAACCTTAAAGGATTACCTCCAGAACATGTTGAAGTATTGGAGGCATGTTTGAAGGAATACATAAAGGAACAGAGAGAAATGACCACCGAAAGAGAAACCTAGCTAAGAAGGCTTGTTGATGCAACAAAATCTTGGTTCTAGAGATCTCAGGAAGAGAAGGAGAAGGCTAGAGAAGCTTTGCAAAAAGAGAAAGACAAAGTCCTAGTACAGTTATGAGCAATACAGGACAATGTAGTTGCCTATGAAAGCAAGAAAGAAAAGATTTAGGCGAAGATTCAGGAGGAAAAGAGAGCTGGAAAAGCCCAACTACAGAAAGAAAAAGAGCAGTTGATCATAGAGCAGGCTGTGGTCAAAGAAGAAGTAAGAAAAGTGTGTCGCTCTATGCCAGGCTTGGAACATGAGGAGAAAGATCCTGTCGAATATCGTAGAGACCCTCCAATAGTTTCAGGATAGGGTAACTAAACTAGAGGCCCAAACAATGTCGAGCATCCTACAGGAGGTACGTGACCAGAGGGAGGAGTCCGCCAAAAACATAGTAGAAAGTATAAGAGCCCTCACCTCAACATGTAAACAATTGAGTGATAGGAGCGCCTAGATGTATGAATGCCTTGCCGAGGATCCAGAGTTAAAGAATCTAGAGGCTCAGCTACAAGAGGCGCAACATTGTACAGACCTAAGTGACTCGGGACAAGTCACAAGTGAGTGTTGTGGGCCTATTGGCCCTCGACCAATTTTTGGGGAAACTTTGGTCAGTTTCAGAGGTTTTGGCCCACTTTTGGACCTCGAAACGTTTGTCGAAGTAGGAGCACCCGGGCAGAGATGAGATCGTGGATCTCACCTATTTTTGAGGGTTATGTGGACCCAGTAAGGGGCCCTATGGGTTTTTTAATGGGTTTATGGGAAGTCGGCCCATGGGTTTTCCCCATGTTTAGGCCTTATTGTAAGATTTTGTAAAGTATAAATAAAGAGGAATGTAGTGTAGAAGCAAGTAGTTCGGTGTGCGTCGAGGCTTTGTTCTCGACTGTGATTTTGTAGACTTTGATTAGGGATTGTAATGCTCAGTGTGGAGTAGGTTATAAGTGTTGTGATAAGATATTGTGACTCTATGCATTTGACTTATTTTTGGAAGGCAAAGAAGGAGGATCTAGTGCTTAGTGCGTAGATCTCCTGTCTTGTGCGAAGTTTGACTCTGTGGCTTAGTGCACAGGAGTAACTAGATGTAAGATTTTGGTGAATAATAAAGAGGTGAAGTGGTTTGTGGATGTATCCCCACCCTAGGATGAACCATGTATATCTGGTGTCTCATGGTTTTCTTTGTGCAGTGTTATTTATGTTATGCATTTGCTTAGTGCTTTGATTATGATGTGTAATGAATATATATGTTGTTGCTTAATTATTTTACTTATGATTAAGGGTAAATGAATTTTATATTTAACTCATAGTGCTAAGTGATAAGTGCTTAGAGTGCATAATAATTTTTTTTTACTGTGCTTGTCTGTCTTTGATTATGATTTGTAGTGTTAATGAGGTTAATAAACTAATGCATGTTCACTTTCTAAGCATTAACATAATATTCCACAAAGTGTTCTTATCACAATATCGTGTCCCATCCTGGTTACAGATACATGCGTCATGTAACCCCCCCTACTTCTACCTCGGGTGAGACTTCACTTGCTTCGTAGGTGTTTCTGAAAGGGTCGGTAATCGGGGTTTTGTTGGTGCGCTGTTAAGAGTTGAACCCCAGGTCTGCCCTTGTGCCAACAAGGAATAATGAGACTCTCATAATGCCTTTTCCATGTGGAATAAAATACAAACAAATAAATAAATGGAGTAGAAATAAAATGGAGAGAAGTTGAAGCATTGGGGACGCTTGACCTTCTAACTATCCTCCCAGTTGACTCAACATTCTATATAATGTATCCCCACAATGAGAAAGGGGTTATTTGGTTGTGAATGATGAAAATAAGTTTCCCAGATGCCACTAATCTTAAGGGCGTCTAGTTTTTCCAATTAATTCCCTTGTTTTAATAAACTTAATGATACAAACGTTAGGGCTGCATCAAAACACTATTAAAAATCTCTCATTACTCACTTTTCCACTGCTGAAATTTATTTATGAACCTATATTACTGTTCTACTACTCATTGGCTATCTTTTGGACAATTTACTTGTTGATTTATGTGGTTATAATATTCTGTTGTAGCACATGTTTTCGACAACCACTTGGCTGTTACAATAATTTACTGATAACACCTAACAAACAATGTTAATTTCCATTAAAGTCTTGTGCTATTCAGTGGAAGTTAAACTAGACATTGCTAGCTTATTTTGTAATATCTTTTACTTGACTTTTGGCAACATATTTTGCAGCCATTTTCTAATTAACTTTGTTGATATAAATGTGATACATTGCTGCAATTTAGGACAACAATATTTCCTTGCTTGTCCTCTTGGTTATTTGGCTTGTCTTTTGATCAATTGTCTTGTCTCGGGAAGGTTTAACATTGTATTGTAGGTACATGACACTTTGAAAACATTCCTTCATCAACAAGACTCTTTTCCAAGCCTTTCTCCACTTCCAAACTTGACCTACAGGGGTTTCATTTGTCATTCTACCATTTTCCGTCTCAATCCCCCTAGGGTCACCGAGATCCCCCCCTTGTGGTGACTTATCATCACTAAAGCAAGGGGAGTATCTATCTAAGGTGACCTGATAGTGGGTAGGTACTCCCATAGTTGTCTCACTCTTATGGATTGGGTTGGGATTTTCCCAACCTACAATCTGTGCAATAACATGGTAAAAATTATTGTTTAGGAAGGAAATTTTTTGAGGTCGACCTCCTCAAATTATGAATATGGAAAAACTATTTTAGGTGACCTCATATAAATAGAGGTCGCGTCACATTTCATTTTGACATAACTCACTTGAGAATTACATTCTTGTTGGCTGAAATTTTCACCCTAATTGGGCAAGGCGTACTGCCTCTCTCTTATGCTTTGTGAATGCTATTACTTGTATTTTGGAGGAGTAATATAGGCTCTATCTCTTGGACGCTTTGTTCTTGCTATTGTGGTGGAATATTCTTGGTAACGAAGGGTTTTCTTGCTATTTCTTGGACTAGGTAAATAGTTCATGATTTTGTGTTATTTCTTCTTGGTTTCAAGGTTAATTTTGTAAACTCTTGGAGGAGTATAAGGGCATACACCCTCCACCAAGATCTATCATTTTTTCATTGAATACGATATTTTTTGAAAAGCTTTCTAGGAAGAGTAAAAGGGCTTACACCCTCCTATATTTACCTTGCTAGTTTTGTTTTCTCTAGGGAGTAAAAAGGCTTACACCCCTAGAGAAGTAACAAAACTATATCTTACACAAGAGACTCCATTAACCCAATCGATAAGGCACTAATCTAACTTGCATTGGAGATATAAATTTGTTGCATTGGTATACATGAATTTTGTAGACATTGTGCTTGTTCAAGTTGGAATCAATTCTTCATGCTTTAGGTTTTGTTGTTCCCTAAGGGAATTTAGTTTATCCAAGTAATTCTCTTTGTTGTTACAAATTAATTCTACAACCATTAGGGCTGTGTTGGCAGCCATTTCGCATTTTTATCCTATCCTTATAAGCTGCCTACACAAGTGTTTGGAACCTTTGATTCTCATCGCAATCTTTTGAATAAAACGACATGATTATTTTGCGCATTCACACACCTGCCTTTTGTTTTCGTTTTCACGACCGCAAGCGTGAAAACCTTGAGTTCGAAGTCATGTCGATGGCATTAAAATCGTCACTAGATTATTATGGTTACTCTTGTTTATATGGTCATTTCACCTATAACTCAATGATAGTCACACAGTTGGAAAGACACCAAACCTTCACTCACTTTGCATTTTTGTTAATATGACTTCATTTTATAAGTTTGTGTTGCAATGGTATTCTGGTGATTGTGATCGAGTCCTTGATACAATGGTGGTTTAATGTTCTATTTTCTTTGATTAAACCCTTGGTGCAATGGTTTCATGAGAACGCATTAACATTGTGATTAGACCCATGGTGCAATGGTTTCATACAACGCATAATTTTTATGGTCAAATCTTTGGTGCTAAATTCGAAATTTTGTTTTGTTTTAAATCATGCAAACACTATTGTTTGTGCAGATATTCGGGTCGACTCATCATAGTTTTCAATAGTTGTTTGATTAGCATGTTGATTGCATTTCTTTAACTCACACCAATAATGATTTGAATCACCATAGTGTCGTCGTTTGTACATTTCGATATGAATGTTTTGCATGGGTTTGTTTCGTCCCACCACCCTCACACACTTAGGCATTAATGCCTACCTTGTATCTCGGGTTACCTCTGTTGGTCTTGGGGAAACCTGTGAGCTTTCGGTTCTGCGTATACCTTGTCTAACCCCTTGTCCATTTACCCTGCTCATTGTGTGTTCCCTCCCATGGCACCTGTAGTGCGCATAGAACCTAATGGCGTTCAAACGCTGCTGCTATTTGACAATGCTCGTGAAGACCTGGAGAATAGCGACTGGTTGATTTTTATCCAAAAATTTGAGGGTTTCAACCTCGCGGTCGCCCAACAGTTTTCCCTCACGTTCGATGGATGCAGGGCCAAGGTTGGAGACATCTAGCTTGAACTAGACGAAGAATTCCTCAGTTCAGCCACGAGTTTACCAGCTAAAGGGAAAAGGTGGTTTAAGAATTCAAAGGTGGATGAAGTGTCGTGGCCTCTCCTGTTCACATCAAGGAAAATTGTCAGGTTTGATAGAGGTATGCTTGTCACTGCGCTTAAGCCCAGGTGGCATGATTTATTAGCCATTGTTAAGCAATTCGTGACTTGAGAAGGTCGTTATGGTTTAATGTTTCTTTACCATCTCAGGTTTCTTATGAATTTCATAGGCTTCCCTCTGAATATGCATCACTACCTCCTATGCAGTCTGTACAAAATGTCTAAACGATTTAAGAGGGAAAAGGATAATTCTAGCCTTTTCCATCACTGCTTGATCAAAATCATGATTGTTCATCATTTGAGGATTAGTGGTGATTGTTGGCAAGCCTTCCTGTTGAGGAATGGCTTTGCCACTCCCAAATGTGTCCAAGTGGACAAGACCTTGGTCACCAAAACCTTGGTTGGGCCTGCTGTGCCACCTCCTACCCTTCTACCCCCTGTCAAACCCTCGACCCACCTCAACGTCGACCTACCCGATACCATGGATGAACTGTGTTCTAAAGACAATACTAAGACCTTTAGGAGGCCTGTAAGGAAGAAGGGTAAGGGTAATACCGATGCCAATAGTAAGGGAAAGAAGAATGCATGATGGATATCTAGATATGCTCGGAACAAGCCCAAACAAAACACTGACCAAAAGCCTATCGTTTTGAGCGAGGATTCAGACTCTGAGATTGAACACTTCTTGACCGAGGAATACCCTTACTCTCATGGCCTCTGTTCTGTGGAACCCTATGACTACGTTTCCAACCTACCACTGTGCCTCAAGGATGACCCTAACTTCTCGAGAATTAAGTTTGACAGTGGAACCCCTGGTAATTTAAAAGAACCCTCACCTGTAGTGACTCGGCCCGACCAACCACCATGTACTCAATGCAATTCTTGGCTTGAACGCTACTACACGGATGTTCCTCTGTTGCAATCTAAAATTAAATCATTGGAGGAACAGGTTACCGTGTTGTCAAAGGAAAATGACAGGCTACGAGCCAACGATAAGAGGCAAAAGACCACGGGTTCTATCATCTTCAGAAATGTTGAGGCAACAACTGCCTTTGTCAACTCAAAGTTATCCTGACCGAATCGTTTTCCTACAGCCCAGGTATGTTATTTCAACATCGATTTTTGAATGATTTGGTTTGAATTAGCATAGCCGATTGTGTTTGCTCTGAATTAGTTCTGTTTTGTTTAAATAGATTCAAAAAACGATTCTGTTTACTTCAAATTACCAAGAATGATTTCGTTTTTGTATTTGAATTAGTACAAAAGATTTCGTTTTAAATTAGCATAAAATATTTTGTTTGCGTTGATTCGTTTGCTAAAATCGAATATAGCTATGTTTTGATTGAACCGATTTAATACAATTTTATTGTTCTTGGATTAGTAAAAACGATTGTGTTGGCTTTGAGTTAGTTTGACTTAGTTCTGTTTGGTTTGATTCAGAAACGATTCTGTATGTTTGAATTAGCATAGTCGTTTGCGTATGCGTTGGATTAGTATCAAATATTGGTTGGATAAATAGAATATAATTTGTTGATTCAAAAACGATTTCGTTGATTTTGAATTGTCAAAATGATTATGTCTGTTTCGAATTGGTAATAAAAAATTTGGTTGACATATCGCATATATCACTGTTACCATTTGATTATTTCAGTACGATTTCGTTTATTTTGAACTGGCATGAAAGATTTGGTTTATTTTACCAAGAATGATTTTCTTGTTTTGAATTAGTAATTAAGAGTTGTTTGATTCGCTGTATACATTCTTGTTATCATTTGCATTAATTTAAAATTATTTTGTTGGTAAATATGACCTGCTACAGAATCGTGAGATTCTGTAGCTAGTCATAAAATTTGGATTTTGTTGATTTTACAATTAAAACATTATCTAAAATTGTCTACTTTTGCCTATCTTCAGGTACATACGAATTTCAATGGGAAATTGGACATGCTGTGGCAGTTTAGAACATGTTTTTTGTTATATAGTTTTGTTTTTAGTTGTTAGCCTTAGGCATAAATAGAGATTTGGGAGATTGTTCCCAGATTTTTCCAAACAATTTTTGATAATTCCCACATGGATGTTTTACCCTGTGGCCTTTATATACTCATTAATTTTTGTAAAGAACCCATCACTGTTGGGAGAACAAAGACTATGGACTTATGATGATACAGACTCGAATGGAAGTGGATCTTTTGTAACAACTTTAGCTTTCAATTTATCATACTTTCGTTCAAGTTTTGTGCATTTTAATTTGCGATCAAGTTATTGACTACTTTAGATATCAAGACTTGTTACAGGTTGATGCGTTATGACTTAAATTTTGTCCATATCTGATGTATCTCAGTTTACGCACAACAATTACTCTGTTTTAATTTAATTAATAGAAGGTTAACCTTCTTGGTTAAATGAGCAGTTATGCACAAGTCTTCGCACTATGATTTATCTAAATGTGATGGTCTGTGAAATATAAGATTGCTGTTGTTTTATGTCTTGTTTGTTCTGTCATTTGTATTCAAAGAGCACTGCTGCTTCCTGTTTACAAGAAGCTTGTGTGAAAATTTGGTGCGGGTTTCCTCCCATCAAACAGCTAAATCAAGTACTGTGCATAGGACAAATAGGAAGCGTTACTTCAGGTTAGTTTTCTATTTGCATTTTAATAGTTAATAAATTCGAGAATTCTCAGTAGTTTAGATAGATATATAGTTTAGATTTACAGTTAGGATTATTATTTTAATTTCTCAGCTTAGTCAGTTTTCATTTCTCTTCTTTCACAGAAAAGATATAAAAAATCCAAAAATAATGGTTTCGCTGTCATAAGACATTTTACCAATGAATTTTGCAAATTTCGATTAAAATTTGTATTCTGTAAATACTGTACATATATAATTGAGATCTAATTCTATTGATAGCTAAACTTTTAATTTCATAGAATTATTGTTGGATAATATTAGTAAGTAAACTGTATATATATTTCAGATTTGTATATAGTTTGCTGTAGCCATTTTTTTTTTACTTAGATTAGTTTCCTTAGCTTAGTTTTTCTTTTGTTTTCCTAGGACCTAGATCGGCCAACGGAGCCACTAAACCCGTCAGAGTGGATCATTCCAAACGGCTTGGGTTATTTAGACAACCACGGACCGGATCCACTCCTCCAGTTGACGAGCGGTCAATTTCACCCGTCAACAGGCTGCTGCAAAATCACGTTTTCATCATCTATTGCTCTCTAATTTACCACTAAAATTTACTTGTGAACCTAGATTATTGTTCTACTAGTTATTGGATATCATTTGGATGATTCACTTGTTGAATTTTGTGGATAGATATTGTTGTTGTAGATTTTTTTTGCTACAGCCACTTGGTTTTCATAACAAATCATTGATAACACTTAATAAACAACCATAAATGCCACCAAAGTCTTGCTTTAACCATTGGAAGTTTGACTAGTTATTGCTAGCTTTATTTATGATACCTTGTACTAGATTTTGGATGTTAAATCTATAGCTATTGTAATTATTTGTTGTTAATATATATATTTCCATACTACTACAATTTGGGACATAAATTCTTATTGCATGTTTTCCCCTTGGTATAAGGCTTGTATATCTATCACTTATCTTGTTCTAGGAAGGGCTAACATTGCTTTGTAGGTACACAACACTTGGAAATCATTCTCCATTTATAAGACTTTCTCTCAATCTTTACTCATTCTCTAATATTGACCTATAGGGGTGGTCAACGATCATTCTCATGCTTCCCATATCAATACCCCTAGGGTCATTGAGATTCCCCCCTTGTGGTGATTTCATCATCACTAAAGCAAGGGGAGTGTCTATATAAGGTGGTAGTGGGTAGAAACTCTTGTAGTTGTCACACTTATATGGATTGTCTTGGGATTTTCCCAAGCTACATATTGTGTGATAACACATCCAATGATGTAAAGATTGTGATCGAAAGGGACACATTGAGGATAATTGTTGGAAATTGCACCCTGAGAAGAACCCCAAATATTTTTAGAAAAAAGAAGAAGAAAACATTGATATCAATGGATGTTGAGGAATGGGTGGATAACACATCATACCTATAAGGGAATATTAATTGCACTAATCTTCAGAAAGAGGTGGCACTAGTTGGTTGCAAACACAAGGAGGAGAAGGTGATCACTGGACTTTTCTACATTAGAATCTACATGAAGCAAAGAAAGGTGGATTGTTTATTCGATATATGTTCACAATCCAACTTGATATATGCACAACTTGTTGAGAATCTTGGGCTGTAGGCTCAATATCATTCACATCCATACCCCCTAGGTTGGTTAAGGCAATATGTTGAATTTAAAGTGAGAAAGAAGTGAAAATTTATTTTTTCCATCAATCAAAACTTTGTTGGAAGTAGTTGCAGATGTGGTTCCTATAGACGTATGTGGATTCATCTTGGGAAGTCCATATTTGTACCTGAGGAATGTGATTTTTAGATGGAGAGAAAACCAGTATAGGCTAGTTAAGGAAGGAAAATATTATGCCACAAATTCACAACAAGACAAATCTAATCTCTCTTTGATCCATTCTCATTAGGAAATAAGAATCATGAGTAGTCCAAATAATTTTGTCTTGTTGTTCCCGAGACAAGGAAAGGAACAAGGAGAAGGAAACAAGTTGGAGACAAAGGCATCCTTGGAAGGATGTAGTGGCAAGCAACGTAAACAACTACAACAATTGATTGAATCCTATAGGGAAGTGTTTCAAGAGCCTCGGGGACTGCCACCCAAGAGAGAGGTTGAACAAGAGATTTAGTTGTTGTCAGAATCACCACTACCTAACATTGGGTTGTATAGGAAGTTTTTCATTGAAGTAGATGAAGTGAAGAAGCAACAATATTAGTTTGGAGCAAGGATTCATTATACCCAGTACATCGTCATTTAGTTCACCCATCATCATGGTGCCAAAGAAAGATGGAAGTTGGAGAATGTGCATTGATTACCATGCCCCGACTAAGATCACCATAAAGAATATATATCCTTTTCCAAGGATTGATGAGTTGTTGGATCAATTATTCTTCACTAAGTTGGACCTCAAATCAGGTGACCACCAAGTGAGGAACAAATCAAAATATTTGTGGAAGATTGCATTGAAAACAAGATATGGTTTGTATGAGTTGTTAGTAATTCCTTTTGCATTATGAAATGCACCTGCAACATTTATGAGACTCGTGAATGATGTGCTACATACCTTCATTGAATCTTTTGTAATACTATATCTTGATGACATACTAATCTTTAGCAACACTTGGAAAGAGCACCTCTCACATATGACACAGTTACTAGAGACCTTAAGGAAGTCTCAACTGATTTCCAAGTTATAGAAATGTGAGTTTGGGAAGACCTCTTTGACATATCTTGGACACATTATTGTAGGATGTGAACTAAGGGTAGATCCAGAAAAGATCACATCCACCACCCAATGGCCTATTCCCACCAATGTGACAGAGGTTGAGAGTTTCATGGGAGAAACTTAGTATTTAAGGAAATTTATTGTAAACCTCTTCATAGTAGTAGAACCATTGCATGCCATAACTACCAAAGAAAATGTATTTCATTAGGGAAAGACACAACAAAGAGAATTTTAATACTTGAAGAAGAAAATTAGTGATGCTCCAGTGTTAGCCATGCCAAATTTACAACAACCTTTTGAGCTCGAAACCGATGTTAGTGGATATGCATTAGGAGCAGTACTCATGAAGCAATTCTTGACTATCCCACTTATGATAAGGATCTCTTTGTGATTTTACAAGAAGTGATGAAGTGGAAGAATTACCTTTTGGGAAAATAGACTTTCATACACACAGATAATTAACCCCTCTAGTATCTACGAAGTTAGAGATATATGAAGTAAGTGAGGCATTGCAAGTGGTTAGGTTTCTTGCAACAATTTCATTTATTGATTAAGTACAAGAAATGATTCACGAATAGACCAACATACATGCTCTCTCGACCACCACTGAAGAAAATTGCAGCAATTTGAATGATAATGCAGCTTGAGCCTTTCACTCATGAACTTCTAAGTGATGATTATGACAGAGATGAAGATTTCATAGGATTCTACAAGAAACTAAGGGAGAGGGTGGTTTCTATCATGGAAGGAAGTGAATACCACCTCCAAGATGGTTTTTTGTATAAATTGGACAAACTATGCATACCTCGGGACAGAAGAGTTCAATTGATGAGAGAATCACACACTTCTAGAGTTGCTAAGCATTTTGACATGAAAAATATACTGGATTATCTACAATTTTTTTTTTATTGGCCAAAGATGCATGATCAGGTGGAAAAGTTTGTTATATCTTTCATTCTTTGCAGCACTAGAAAGCCAAGCAACCAGAAACTCATTTTCTACATGCCATTTCCAGTGCCAAGCAGACCTTGGGAGAGCATCTCCATGGATTTTTTTGGAGGTTTACCTATGACTCGTAGAGACCATGAATACTTGTTCATTGTGGTGGACCATTTCATAAAAGTGTGTTCTCATTCCCTATAAGAAGATAATATCTGGACAAGAAGCAATTGAACTATTTTTCAGCCATGTTTGCGTACACTTTGGATTTCCAACCTCCATCATATCAGATAGAGATAGTAGGTTCTTGGGAATATTTTGGACAACGTTTTGGGAAGGAATGGATACCAAGTTTAAGTACTCCATTGCATTCCATCCTCATAATGATGGACAAACTCAGGTCGTAAACAAGACATTGGTGCACCTATTGAGAGGATACACCAACAAACATACAAATACTTGGGATGAACAAATAGTTTTCATTCAACATTCTTACTATAGATCACTTCATTCTTCCACCAAGAAGCCTCCTTTTGAGACTTGTTTTGGTTATCTAATTACTTCTCCATTGAATATTGTTTATGGGAAGAATAAGGAAGAAGTGAGACTACAAGGAGAAGAGAATAAGGAAAGCACATTCCTGGATGGATAAGATTGGAAAAATACATCTAAGAGTTCAGGAGCATCTTAAGAAGAGTCAATTTTTGTACAAATAAAGACACAATCAACACAGGGAAGATCATAAATTCTATGTTGGAGATCATGTATAGCTCTATCTATGTAAGGAACAACTACAAGGGAAAATAAATAAACTCAAGCCATGGACCATTTGAGATCACTGAGCAAGTGAATGAGAACACCTTTAGACTAAAATTTCCATCTTATATGCAGATCATCACAATGGTGAACATGGAAAATTTGAATTTTTTTGAACCCTCCTTGTTGGATGAGGAGGAATAACATCAGGTTCTCCCCACCATGGAAGACTTTACACTTCATGGACTTGAGAAGTTCAAGGAAGACACAATTCTACATCACAAGGAGTGGATGACTCGTAGAGGACAACAAAAAATGTGGCATATTGGTCTCAAAGGACATACTTCAAGGAAAGAGAAGTGGTATATGAGGAACTAGATTGCAATAAAGTTCCCTTACCTATCGTTGGAAGATTTTGGGGACCAAAATCCTCCCAATGGGGAGTTGTGATCCAAATCGAATTCAATAAGAAAAATTGGCTATCAAAACAAGAATCTAAGATGATCAACACAAGCATTGTTAAGGCTATGGACGATGAAGGAAATCAACTTGTTGGCATGAAGGGATCCATCCCATCACGATTGATGTCCATTTTGTATGTAATATATGTGAAGTCAGGCAATAATGTTTTGTATGTAAACGAATAAAAAGACTCTCATAATTCCTTTTCCACGTGGGATAAAAGACAAACAAATAAAGAAATGAAGGAGAAACGACCTAGAGAGAAGTTGAAGCATTGGGGACGCTTGACCTTCCAACTATCCTCCCAGTCGACTCAACATTCTATATCGTGTATCCCCACAATGAGAAATGGGTTCTTTGGTTGTGAATGATGAAAATACGATACCTAGATGTCACTAAGGAGCATATAGATGAACCCGAGAGCTTGTAACTTTCTCATTGCTCAATAACAAAGAGCCTACCCGAAGCCAAAAGAATGTCGATTTTCCCGTTTGGGTTTCTAGGATAAATTATAAGTTAATGTGTGATGATTATAGTGGTTTTATGTGTTTATGAATGGTAAATAGTGTGCACTATAATTTAATGGCTGACTGTGTATGTTTTAGCGATGAGAACTATGTGTCATTTGGGTTGAGTTTGTTTTATATTAATATGGTTTTCATGGATTAGTATGTTGGATTACTGAGAGGGGGGGAGGTGAATTAATAATAGATAAATTGATCCATTTTAACCACAAAATTCAAGTGTTATATCAATTTAGCATTATCATCCAATAGTTGCAGAGTAAATAAACAATGAAAAAATGAGCAATCATACACATAGACAATACACTAGTGTTTTTACGTGGAAACCCAAAGCGGGAGAAAATCATATAATGATTTTTCTTATATCCCTTTAAGAATTACATTCATTGGAAGCACCATCTTCCTTTTTTTTTCCAGATGCAAATCGAAGGAGGCTCCAACCCCCTAGTTTCTTAGGCTACAACCTGAGGGAAGCTCCAACTCCCCAATTCTCTGGCTACAACCCCCTATTTTCTCAGGCTACAACCTAAGGGAAACTCCAACTCCCAAATTCTCTGGATACAACTAGAAGGAGGCTACAACCCCCTATGTTCTCTAGCTACAACTGGAAGGTGGCTACAACTACCTGTCCTTTTCCCTTCCAACCGCCCTGACGTAGAATTAGAATGATGGAACCACTATTACACTATCACTATGAGATATACTATTTTAAACCTGTACCAATAACATGTGCCAAAATGTACCATACATCAACCTGTACCTCAACATGTACCATAAACAAATTCATCAACCATGCATCAAAATTGTACAAAGAACCTGTCACAATAACCTGTCCAAACAACTTGTAATCAATCTATGCCATAAACAAATGCATCAACCATGCACAAACATGCCCCTCAACCTATACCATCAACGAGTGCATCAACCATGCAACAAATATGTACCAATCATGCATCAAATACACATAAACTATGACTCATCAAGATGTACCAACATCATCAAATATACACCTCATGTATGTGCCGACTCATCAACTACTTGTCTCAACCATGTAACCAACATGTACCTCCACCAAAATCCCTCATCAATTTCATCATCCAAATCTGATTTGTAACTCTATAATAGACCTGATGTATATGATCACATACCTGCAAACCTTCCTTAACTTTAACAACAAGAGACTAGCATTTTCATCAAACTTTACTTTAGTCTCGCATGACTAATTTTGGATTAGTCAACAACCCTAACTTGATAATCATAAATATGTACCTGTAATGAAAAAAGATATGAAAATAGTACACAATGTTCTGCAGTGTCTTTTATGCAATTCCTCCATGTTTCACTACCTGGAACCTCTCATAAAATTAGTTATAGAAAAAATGGCATACTTTTTTTAATTTTGGCTTATTATAGAGAGAGAACTTGTAGAGCGTTCCACACACAAAATATTTGTTGTACGGATCTGAAAATGATACACATAATACTAAAGACTATACTATAACCAATACATTTGGTCTTGCTGAATTTGGATATGTTATGAATAATTTATGACATTTTTACCCAAAGCACTTGTTTTAGACTAGTTTCAGGACTAGCCACAAGCCCTATTTTCCACGGAGTGTAACTCCAAAAATGCAATGACCCACAAGCTGAAATGTTTATCACAACTACTTGGATATGTTTTCTCAATGGCCTCCCAATTTAATAGTCTGAATCATTCTAGAAAAAATGTTATTGTGAAAATGGTGAGATGACCTGTAAATAACATACCTTAGAAAGCATCATCAAAAGAATTTATCCTCCCTTGAATTTTGGCCTTCTTTACTTCAAATTCCCTTTGAAATTCGACTTAGATATCCTTTGGTTACCTCATTCACTTGTAGATATTCAATAGGATCAAGTGTGATTTAAAATGAGAGAGCCTTGCCTCTTACTTATAATTTCATGTAGCTTCCTCAAGGGGTTACCTTTTAACCATCTTAACCCACTTTCCTTATTTTAGGGTTAACCCACTTCTAACCACTTCTCCACTTAGTAATTTATCCATTAAATTTATTATTTAAATAATTTCTTTTGTATCCAATTTGACTTATAGTACACTCATCACTTCACTTTATTATTTACCTTCTAAAATCTCTTAAACCACATTCCTTATTTTAGGGCTAACCCACTTCTAACCACTTGTCCACTTAGTAATTTCTCCATTAACTTTATTATTTAAAAAATTTCTTTTGTATCCACTTTGACTTATAGTACACTCATCACTTCACTTTATTATTTAAGTAATTTATTCTTTGAAACCAATTTTACTACTTTGACCTTTTGGGGCTTCTAGATGACTCATGAGGGTTCTCCAACTTCACATGGCCATAACTCTCTAACCGTGAGTAGTTATGTGACGTTCCACATACCATCAGAAATGGAATGACATGTACTATCCATATATAATATTCCTACCTTAAATATATTAAAACATATACCATTATACATCAAACAAACTTGGGTCCATTACCCAAACCTTTGTGCTACCAGAATTTTCTACCAGACTTTCTTCAAGGGTTGACACCAATGAAAACCAACCCAAATAATAAATAATACCCCCCTTTGGAATTGATGGAAACACGATGATACAATAATGAATTCATATCACTCATGCTCCCCCTATGACCATCGATCCCCCTGGAACCATGCATTTGTGCTCTTTCTCCAAGCATTTACGTTTGCATCTGATAAATCTCTCCCTATTTGTCATCAATGGAAAATGTATCTTTCCATATAGGGCTCCTCCCCCTAACTAAACTGTCCTTGGGGATACTCCCTGTTACAGGTGAATCCTCCTGTGGACAAGCAGATTCCCTCTTGGTATCTAGACCCCTAAAACCAAGACAGAAAAGGTGCTATCATTGGTCACTGATATCCTTTTAGATCTAATGAAGCTAATGAATGAAGAGGAAGAAGAAAAATGTACCTTTTAAAATGGAGTTTGTCCTTGCAAAGTCCAAGTTGAGCTTCAATCCCAAGCTCCTCGATAGGTCCTGTAGAACAAACAAAGATAAAACAAGCTTCCTATTCTACTGAGATTAGCTCAAATACAAATCTATCTACTGAAGACAAGTTCATGTGGAACAAACATAAACTTGAAAGAAATAGGCCAAGAATGTATGTATATTAATGAGAACAAATTAAGAGTACTTACAATCCTCTGATGAAAGTGCAACATCTTCTTTCATCTCTCCTTGTCCAACCCCTTTGCTCAAGTAATTTACACTGATTATGCTTCAATGGAATCTCACTTATGGGATCATAATTTTGGTGTAATTCTCAATCTCCATCCCTTACTGTATGTTGCCTCTGAGATCATAGGTTTCATACCTCCAATCTTTTCCTCTCTCTTTCACCATGAGAATGCCTCCTTATATAAGATTGGAGAGGCCCAACCACTTGAGATATCTTTGGGATAAGTTGAGGATTTCTCTCCTTTAGTTGTGAATCTTCCCTAAGATCATGCCTTGAACTCATATTCGAATCCAACCAACTTCAGAGATTGAGGGGATTCTTCCTTGATTTCCTCCAACGAACCAAATTTCTCCCAGGAAGGGTAGCGCTACCCCAAAAGGGTGCATAGAGCATTTCAACACTCCCCCAAAGAAGGCTAGGGAGTGCCAACGCTCCCTTACAATGGGTAGGGGAGCGCTTCCTTCCAAAATTCATTTTTAAGTAGTTTTTTCAATGGCAAAAGGCTTGTACTCCTTGTCAAGTGATTTCTCCTCTTATAAACTAGTCTTTGAGGTGTCTTAAGTGTCCTTATGATGTCGTTAGAGGCACGACATAGGCAAGATGGCAGTATGATTTTTGTGACACTTGCGACACTTGTGGTCAAGATGCAACACTTGCAGACAAGATGCGACACTTACAACACTTGTAATGACGAAACTTGCGACACTATTGAAGTGAGTAATTTTGATGTGTAACAAATTTCCCCCCAAAGTGTGAAGTTAGAAGACGATGATGACTGAAGTACTTTGTAGAATTTTTTGAGCAAGGGTATGGATGCAGAGAGGCTGTAAAAAGATGCACACAACCATCAAACAAATATTATGACATGTTTCAAACCTAAGGCATGCATACCTATGCTTGAGTGATAAAGAATTTCCAGGTATGGCCGCCATAGAATACACTGCAGATCCATAATTATATTGAAAAAAAGGTATAGCCACTAAAAAATACAACTTGGATCTATACTTCCATGACATGAATTGATCATAGCCATGAAAAATAAACCGTGGATCTACGAGATGACAAGACATACCCATACACCAATACAAAGTGGATCTATGTGATAGTATATATGTTAATATTCAAGAGAAACTCCGTCACAACCTGGGTAAAGTATATATCAGAGTGAATGACTCAACTTAGGGTATTCTTACAAATCCTGATGTAGTACGAATATAACCATGTGAATAGATGTACTGATGTCGAACATGGCAGAAACCACTTGATTACCGATCAATGATGTAAACCGTTAACAAGCGTGAGGGAAATCACCATTGATGTCAATGATTCCCAAGGTACCCTAGTACATTCCAGCAAATGTGAATAGATGAGATGAAGTCGAACATCCATGGAATCATCCGACCAGAGGTTAGTGATGTAAACCCATTGTCGGACATGAGGAGGCCTGCCATTAAGGCATGTAGGTTCCAAGGTACTAACTGGTTTCTAAGTATAGTTCCTAGATAATGTGCTAAAGTCGACAGGAATAGACTCGTTGTAGGAGGGCCTTGATGTATCCCCCATCAACGACACGAAACTGACACAAATATGTAATTGGTAGATCAAATGAACATGGACTGACACAGGTATTGAAACAAGATATTTATGATGGATGAATCTCGAGGTAGATACTTCCCTTGAACACTGAGGCATGACAACAGAAACTTTTCAGGGACCAAAACTTGATAATGCAATAGATACTATGACTTACGTCGGGTGACCCAAAGGAGTAAGGAAAATCAAAGGATTGGTTCAGTGTAGAGGTTTAGCAGATTGAAATGCGTGAAAATATAAAATGTCGTGTTCAAGGGTGACTGTAAGGTCACTAGTAAAGTTCTCAAGAACTGTTTGGCTTGCTTCCTTCAATTCCCCCCCCATCTAGATAGACGAGTACCTCTTTTTAATTTAACAAGCTTGAGGAGGGTAATGCATGCTCAATATAACTCACCTTTAGTAAGTCCCTCTTCCTTTGTTTAACAAACTTGAAGAAGTAAGGGTTTGATCCCGTATGGTCCATTCAATGTATGATCATTTAACAAGTCCAAATAAGGTAAACTCAGTTGTTTTTCATATTTAGAGAGTCTGAAAATGACTTAAAGATGGCTCCAATGTGGTCCTTTTTCGTGATATTATTCTTGCTAGGACAAAAAAAAGATAAATTATCACTCGAAAGACGCCCTTTCAAACCTTTTAACGAGTGGTAAAGGAAGAAAGATCACTCGACAATCGTTTCATGTTTAGAGAGTCTGAAAAGAGCTTAAAGACGACTCCAGGGGTTCCTTTTTCGTATAACTTTTTCGAGTCTGAAAAAGTGATAAAAGTATACTCGATTACATTCTCATGTATTTATGAGCATGAGAAAGAATAAAGACTAAGCTCGGTACTCTACCCCCAGCTTGAAAGCTAGTGGCTTAACTCCAGAATGATCATCAAAGGCTGGAGACATGCCCCCCAAGCTTCAATTCATTCACCGACTTTGAGGTTGTCACCAATTTATATATTATATGAAGAAAAAGGATAAGGGTGTATGAAATGAAGGTTCAAATACGAGACCTAATGAAAGACTCGACTCGACATATATGAGATCTAGTGAAAGACTCGACCTGACAGGAGAGGTGATTGTTTCATTTTTTAACGAGGTTGACATAGGAAAAGAACTGTTCTCAAGGCTCCAGGTTCAGTCCTCAGATATTTGTTTCATTTTTTACCGAGCTTGCTACAGAGAAGAAAACTATGCTCAAGAACTTTGTTTCATTTTTTAACGAGCTTGCTACAAAAAGGAAAACTATGCTCGTGTGCTCTTCTTGATCATGGCTTCCAAGAGGATAATTATCTGAAAGGAAAACATGTCAAGGGACAAAACTCAGTCATGGCTTCCAAGAGATATTTACTAGATGGAAGAAGAACGCTCTAGAAGGAACACATGTTGAGGGTCTTGTCAGGGGTAAGGAGATCCAACTCCAATATCCCTACCGAAGAGATCACCATGTCAACTACCGGATCCAAATCATCAGAAGTTGAAGTCATGGGAGACAACGCCACATAATTGACCTGTGGCAGAGGTGATATCGACTGCATATAAGGCCCATTTAGGGAGGTCATTGGGTTGATGGTCAAGTCAGGGCCAACAAATGAAAGTTGATCAATAGTCACCATTCTTCCATCGTGCGAGAAATATATCACATGAAAAAGAGTGGAAATAATAGCTTTCATGGCATATACATAATCTTGCCCAAGGAGTAAATCGAAATCCAAGGGGTCATGGACTACCATAACATCAATAAAGACTGTTTTCCATCCCAAAGTTACCGAAAACTGAGGAAGGATCCCTAAAGGGTGACTGGTTCTTCTGTTGAAAGTGAACAAAGTCTGGGTAACTGACACAAGCTTAGGATAACCCAAAGCTTGCCAAGCAATAGAGGAAAAAATACTAATGAACAAACCTTCATCTATCAGTGTATGAGGAACGTCCCAAACACAAAATTTTACTGTAATCTTGAAAGACATGTGAGAAGGAAGATGAGGTCCAGTTAGCACACCCCAATAAAAAAGGATGGCCTCATTACTTGGAAGGGTTTTCGTAGGAGAAGGAGGAATTCCCCTCGACACGATAGATTCTGTATCAACAAGAAAAACATGGGAAATATCGGGTTTACTCTCTAATGGGAGAGTAGGATCGATCGATGATGAGATTGGATCGACCACCTTGGCACTCTTCAGAGGAATAGTGGGATTGACCGATGATCTAACCAGAGAAACTGCTTTGTCACTCTTTAGATGAAGGGTGGGACTGACCGATGAAGGGACTGGATCAATCACTTTAGCACTCATCAGAGGAGGAGTGGGATCGATCGATGAAGTAACCGGAACAACCACTTTGACACTTCTCAAAGGAGGAGTGGGATCGACTGATGGCAGATTCAGGTTGACCACTTTGACACTCTTCAGATGAAGGGTGGGACCGACTAATGATGGGACTGTATCAGTCACTTTGGGTTCACTCTGTAGATGAAGAGTGGGGCTGACCGATGATGGAACTGGATCAACTACTTTGGTTAGTGGTTCAGTTGAGGATGAAACTCGATTGACCACCGGATCAACCAGATTGACTGGAGATGGAACCAGATTGACCATTCCATCAACTAATGATGGGTTGGGGGAAAGCCTATGATAACCAACTGGAAGTTGAAGCTTTTCCAAAAGAAAAGAATCCTCTTCCATGCGAGGACAAAGGTGAGAATAATGATCACCTTTTCATAACATACAAGGGAATTTGACAATTGTCTTCTTCTTACCAAACTTAACATCACTAATTGATGGGGTATCACCGGCATGACTGGTAAGGGCCAATGATGTGGAGGACCATACTTCTAAGACCTTGGGAATACCAGGGCAATCCCTCAGAAAGTGGTCACCCTTATAAAGACTACAAGGGAATTTGGGTTTCAGATTCTTCGTTTTAACCTTATCTACCTTATCAACACTCCCAATACTATTAACAATAGATGGTTGCTTAGATCCAACATTTGATGTAGTTGGAGGATTGGTCCCTTTCTGGTTCTTCTTCTTCTTCTCTTTCCATTTCTTCTTCTTCTTATCAATCTGGCTACTTGCTTGAGAGATTTCACTAGGCAAAGAAGGAGAAATGGAAGGAGACTTGATGGGCAAAGAAGGAGAAAGGTCGACATGAGGTTGATGTGTGGGCGGTGTGCTTACATATGAAGCACCCGCATTTGACATGACTAGAGTGGAAAAAAACCATATCGGTAACCCAATTGTGAGTCCTAGAAGGCTCAAAGTAGTGATGTAAGGAGGACCAATGTTTCCATAAGAAGGAAAAACAAAGGGTTCCCCTAGAAAAGGGGTTCCTTCATTGGTCATTCCGGGAACTGATGCCATAAAAATAAAATCCAACCTAAATTATGCTAGGGAGAACAAACATCACACGCTAAAAATCTAGTAAGCAAGCAAGCAAACAAAACCTTCTCACAATGAGCACACTAGTTGGTGATGAAATCCAATGTCACAAGAACAAAGTAAGAAGGGGATGAGATAGAGCAGCTGTAAAAGTTATGTTGACGACCTGCTTAACGGACTTACACCCTGGTGTAAGCTCCCACACATAATTGTGGGTATACCCTCCAAGGAGTCCAAGTGGGTCTGGACAACGTCGATTCCAGGTACTGTGAAGACTTTCCCCTCCATAGTCACCTTGTGTAAAGACCCTAAAGATATAGGCCACTAAGGTTACCAACTAAAACAATGATGTCTGGGGAAACAATCGACAGTCTGATCCATGCACAAGGGCAGGGTATCTAGCCCGAAATCAACTTGAAAGGCTTCCACTCATCATTGTGGGTATACCTTCAAGCGACCCCCATAATACGCACAATCTCTACACAAATACCAAGAAATAAGGGTGAGTAACTCTGCCAGTATTAATGTGACCTCATGATTGACCCTTGTGTGAGAAGGGCTTCCTAGGACAAAATGTAGCAATTGGATTTCACTGCTCCCTAACACAAGATCCTATGTTTGTTTTTAGCTTTTGAAAGTTATCTTTCACACCTATTCCAAAGCCCTAAAACTAATCTAATCTAGGTTTTCTACCAGAAAATGTAAAAATGTCTAATCAATTTTAGTTTAGCGCTTGAGTTTTAAAGTTTTTGTTACTCAAAAGGAAAATGGCGTGGACAATATGGTGTTTTGACCGACTTGAAAGTTATGCAAAGAGATGAATATGCAATCTTTTCATTTCGATGAAAGATATGCTATGATAAGGAGAAAACATTCATCATGTTAGATGCACAATGTCCCAAAATGTCAAAAAACATGCAATCCTGCTACTTTCAATGCAAGCATTCAAGGAAGACAATAAAATGCAAAGAAGAATCCAAGAAAAGATAGGGAGAATAGAGAAACCACTCAAAACTTAATTGCTTGGGAAGATTACCTCAAAGATCAAATGGAATGGTGCATAGACCTTTGAATTTCCTCACAAAAGCTTCCACTCAGTCAGATAAATGAGAAGAAAACAATAAGTTGACTCTAAATCAACAAAGACAAAGAGTGACTTCAAGGCAAGGAAAGAAAAATGTCAAAATTCCAAACAAAAGAGGATCAATTCTTAGAAAACAGGGTGTTGAAGGCCAAGACCAAGATGAAATGAGATTGATAAGACTCTGAGCAAGTGCCAAAAACAAAAAGTGAACCTTAGAGAAGGAAACCCTAAAGGATTTTGCATAGAAAATGGGCAGTGCTCTAGTGTAAGGGGCACCAGAGCGTTCCAACGCTCTGTGTAAACCTAGTAGGGAGCACTAGCACTCAGATAGCAAGGGTAGGGGGGCGCTGGCCTATAAAAAATTCAAAAAAAATGCCCAAACAGTCAAAGAATCAAGCAAACTAAGTCAATCAATTTGAAGGTGATGAAATCAAGAGCCAATCAATCATAACTAAGAATCAAAGACAGTGTGGAGAAGGTCAAGAAGTGGGCAAAGGGCCCAAGCACGATCTAGGAAAGGAAACAAAAATTAGAGCTCTTCCCCAGTGGAGTCTCCAATTTCTGTTATAGGTGAATCCTCTTACAAACAAACAGATTCCCTCTTGGTATCTAGACCCCTAAAACCAAGACACAAAGGGTGCTATCATTGGTCACTGGCATCCTTTTAGATCTAATTAAGCTAATGAATGAAGAGGAAGAAGAAAAGTGTACCTTTTTAAATGGCGTTTGTCCAAGCAAATTCCAATTTGAGCTTCAATCCCAAGCTCCTCGATAGGTCCTGTAGAAAAAACAAAGATACAACAAGCTTCCTATTCTACTGAGATTAGCTCAAATACAGATCTATCTACTGAAGACAAGTTCATGTGGAACAAACATAAACTTTAAAGAAACACGCCAAGCATGTATGTATATTAATGAGAACAAATGAAGAGTACTTACAATCCTCTGATGAAAGTGAAACAACGTCTTCTAACTCTCCTTGTCCAACCCCTTTGCTCAATTAATTTACACTGATTATGCTTCAATGACATCTCACTTATGGGAACATAAGTTTGGTGTAATTCTCAATCTCCATCCCTTACTGTATGTTGCGTATGAGATCATAGGTTTCATACCTCCAATCATTTCCTCTCTCTTTCACCATGAGAAGGCCTCCTTATGGTTGTTCTATGTAGAATTCTTCTTCAAGTTCCCCATTTAGAAAAGTTGATTTCACGTCCATCTGATACACTTTAATATTCTTGGAGAATGCATAAGCTAAAAGCAATCATATTGATTCCAATTATTCTGAAGAGCTTCACATTTGTTGGTCTTCTTTTCCATAGCTCGTAGGGAGATTTTTCATTGTTGTTTATAAGCATTACTCTATTTTGAATGTGAAATTTTGTATGCACTGCATGTGTCAAAAAAATATATGTCAATTTGGAATCCATTATCATTGTTAGGTCCATTTCCTGTGTAATTAACATCCATAATATTCCTTTGTCTTTGAACCAATCTATGAATCCATGATTTCGTCCACTATCATATATCTGTCCAAAATGTTGACCCATTTATCACTATACTATCATGAAGTCTTCACTACAACAATTGATTGTACTTATGCTAACTGATTGATCTGAATCTGTCTTCTCAAACTATGTAAGCTGCTCAAAGGATGGTTCTTTGGTTTGTCTCAGCTACCGCATAGACTCCCCTTATATATTATTCATATTATTTGGGAGTCTCTAAGCCAGAGGGCTCAGAACAATTGCTGATCTGATGTGTATTCATCATCATCTTCATTGGTAGATTCATAATCATCTCTGAGATCTGAATTCTTTCTTTTTGTCTGTGGATTCATCTTTCACTACAATGCCTAAAAGTACAATCTCTTGAACCTGTTCCTTATTTACCTGTCCTTATTTTCTTTTAGTTATTTTCCAAACCTTTATGTATCTGACATCTTTCCTTTTCTCTGTAGAATTTTCTTCATCTTGTTTTATTGCCAATCTTGTGATCTCTGGGACCTGGTCTTTGTTCACCTGTTCTTCATGTTTTCTTATCCACACTTTCTTATATTTGATGTCAATGTTCTCTTTCATGGAATTATCGATCATACTTCTACAATCACTAGCTATGTGTCCATAGTTATGAAATTTGTAACATTCAATATTATGTGGGGCCACATAGCCATTTCTTGCTTGAACATTTCTTTTATAATCCCTGCACTCTGCAACCTTATGTCCAAAATTAGTACAATAAAAAAAAATGACCATAGAAGGGATTTGCATACCTGGGAGTGAATGATCTTATTTGTGGTTTAGTCCTTCTAAATTTATGCCTTCACTTATCATGATCATTATTGAAGCTTTTGTGTGGCTTGAACATGGATGGCATTCTTGAAGATGTATCTTCAATAGTTTTCTTAGATTCTGGTTGACCATGATTCCTTCCTTTGAGTACTTCTACATAACTCTTTATGTTTTCTTCATTATTCTTTTATAACAACCTAGAGTTCTTCTCTTCATTCTCTATAACTGATGTGGATGTTTCTATCTCTTCAACATTCTTGTTGAACTTGATGATTTTAATTCTCATTGTGACAACTTCTTCTTCAAGCTTCTCAATCTCTTCTTCTTTCTTCATTATCTGAGACTTCATGAATTCTTCTGTTCTTTTCTCTTCTTCAAGATGAATTTTTAATGTGATTATTTATTCTTCAAGTGCTTTCTCTTCTTGACCAAACTCTGCCTCAAGATGGTTTAGATTGTTAGTTCTTTCCTTAAGATGATCTGTCAATATCTTCTCCCTCATTTTTGCTTCTTCCTTCTTAGTTGCTATGTTGGCTTCCAAATATTTCTTTTGATATTCAAAATTTTCTTCAATATTTCTGGCTTCTTCTAGCCGAGATCTTAAGTTCTCGATGACCTATTGGGATATTTCAAAAATGTGAACACTTTCCTTTTGTTTAATCAATTCTTTCTTGAGTGACTTGTTTTCTTCTCTTAGTTCATCTAAAGTAATAATCAATTCTTCTTCATAATTGTCTTCCTTTTCAATTAGTTTTTCTATCTCATTTCCTTCATGGCATTCTATTTCAAGATGTCTTTGTTTTTCACAATTAAAGAAAAACAACATACCTCTGGTGATTATGTACTCTTCATCTTATGAATCTGTTTGACATGGTGAACCTAATTCTTCTTGATATGTATCTGCATCTTCTTTGGCATTTTCTAAATCTGTGATGGGTGAAGAATATATGTCATGTAGCTTATCCCAAAGTTCTTTTTTTTTATGAACATTTACCAACCTTTTCTCTTACCGGATTAGTTAATCCTTCCCAGATGAAATCCATTGCTATTTTTTTATTCTTCTTCAATTCCTTTTTGGATGCAGTCTTTGCCCTTTTTGAACTATCATATCCCGTAACAACTCATAGACAAATATAATTCCCCTGTTCCTGTAAAAATACTTTCATCCTTATGCTGCACATCTCATACTTTAAACCATTTTGACCATTAAACATTGGTACTCCATTCTCAGAATAATCCATGATCTCCTTCCAGTGGTTAAACTGTTTCCTTAAGGAACCTTCTCA
>JZKD02S1361483.1:0-11541 GCA_000966675.3 Picea glauca
AAAGGTCATTCGGGTGTCATAGCCCAACTCCATGCCATACAAGCCACCGAGATCCCACCCGTGCCCCAAGACCTCCAAGCCCTCCTTTCTAGACATCAAACAGTCTTTTCCACTCTCCAAAGACTCCCTCCTTCCCGCAGTGTCCATGATCACTCCATTCCCCTCGTCCCAGGAAGCCTTCCCCCAAATATACGTCCATATCACCACCCCTTTGCACAAAAGAATGAAATTGAAAAAATGGTCCAGGAACTCCTTACTGCCATAGTCATCCGTCCTAGTACGATCCCTTACTCCTCTCCGGTCGTCATGGTACTGAAGAAAGAAGGTTCTTGGAGAATGTGTCCTAACTTCCGTGCTCTCAACAAATTAACCATCAAAGACAAATTTCCCATTCCTGTCATTGATGACCTCCTAGATGAATTGAGTGGCGCCCAATTCTTCACCAAACTCGATCTTCGCTCGGGCTATCACCAAATACGTATGAAAGAGTCTGACATTCCCAAGATGGCCTTTCGCACTCATGAGGGCCACTACGAGTTTTTGGTCATTCCCTTTGGTTTGTGTAACGCCCCCTCCACCTTTCAGAGCCTCATGAACCATGTCTTCTTCCCTTTTCTCCGTCACTTTGTCTTAGTTTTCTTTCATGATATCCTCATATATAGCAAGACATGGACCAACCATCTTACTCATGTGGATCAAGTTCTCAGCCTACTCACTCAACACCAGCTTTTCCTAAAATAGTCCAAATGTGCTTTTGGTGCATCCAAAGTAGAATACTTGGGTCATCTGGTGGGCAAGGATGGCGTCAGGGTGGACCCGAAAAAGATTGAAGCTATGCAAGACTGGCCACACCCAAAGACTCTCAAAAGCTTGCATGGATTTTTGGGCCTCAAAGGGTATTATCGCAAGTTCGTTAAGAACTATGGAAAGATTGCAGCACCTCTCACGGCTCTCCTAAAAAATAACTCTTTCACTTGGACCCCAGCAGCTGCTCAAGCTTTTCAAACCTTGAAGACGGCCATGTGCACCACTCCGGTTCTGGCCCTTCCCGACTTCACAAAGACATTTGTGTTGGAATGCGACGCCTCAGGGAAAGGTATTGGCGTTGTCCTTATGCAAGAGGGTTGGCCTTTGGCCTTCACTAGCAAACAACTGTCTGAAAAGAATCTGGGAAAACCAATTTATGAAAAAGAAATGTTGGTGATTCTGCATGCCGTTGAATTATGGCGTCCTTATCTCTTGGGGCAACGATTTCAAATTAAGACCGACCATCAAAGCCTCAAGTACTTTCTGAAACAATGCATTTCCTCCCAGGAGCAACAAAAATGGGTCACTAAGCTCTTTCGATATGATTATGAGATCATTTACAAGAAGGGCAAAGACAATGTCGTGGTGGATGCACTGTCTCGGAAGTATGAAGACGAAGGATCCATTTTTTCTCTTTCCTTCATTGTACTCGATTGGCTGCAAGCGGTGCACCAGGAATGGCTTCAAGACCCCAAAAGTTCGCTACTGATCCAGAAACTGCAGAACAAGGCTCAAGCTCCCCCAGGGTACTCTTGGCTCTAGGATAAGCTTCGATACAAAGGCCACTTGTATTTAAGTAAACAATCCAAGCTCAAATCCACGATACTTTCTGAGCTTCATGCTACACCCATAGCGGGGCACTCAGGGTTCACCAAAACATATGACCGAGTCAAACGTTCTTTTTTATGGGAGGGTATCAAACAGGACATCTGTAAGTTTGTGGCTGAATGTGAGGTATGTCAACACAACAAGGGAGAAACAGTCAAATCTCCAGGCACCCTCCAACCGCTTCCAATTCCCCCTGCTATTTGGAAGGATATCTCTATGGACTTTATTACAGGCTTACCCAAATCAGTGAATAAATTAGTCATAATGGTGGTGGTTGATCGCCTTTCCAAGTATGCTCATTTTTGTGCTCTTCACCACCCATTTACTGCATCCACGGTGGCTCAAACTTTCATGGATCAGGTCNGATCGTTGATCTCATGATATTGACGATAACGTCTAAATCGACAATCAGATCTGGGCCCTTCGAATCTATGGAACAAATTTACTTCCTCTGAATCAACAGTCGAGATCTCTTCGCAATTTTGGATTTCAGGAATTGGAAATCTCAAACCCAACTTCCTTCTATATGTCAATCCTATGGAACTAGCGATCTACGAACACCTTTCCTCCCAATCAATGACCCTACCTTCACTTTGAGTGTTTGACTGTTCAGCTTGGATCAACGGTCCAACCACCCTCTTCTCGATCTACAATCGAGATCTCTTCCAGGTCTTCGAAATTGTGATCTCAAATCTCAAACTTCGTCTTTTCCCAGATGCTTTTATCCGAAGGTTGTGATCCCTTGACGCGTGTCCTCCTGATCCAACCATCGAGGATTAATTCGTTACTTTACCCGAAATGCATGGATCTATGCCATGTCCCTCTTAGATACAATGGCTACAAATCACTTCATGACTTTACCCAGAGTTCACGGATTCGCACCACGTCTCCCTTAGATCTCACGATCCAGATATTACTTCGGGTATTCAGGTATTCGCACTCCGACGATCTCAGTTATCTAATAAAAAACCCACTTCAACTTTCTCGAAGCTCGAGATATGTTGCCAAGTGTATCCTCACAGATCGATGACTCTCGTCTCTCCAGGTATTCGGGCTTCAGATGTTTCAACACTTCAACCTCTGCCTTCCTTTGGATATTTCGACCTATCGACACGTATCCTCCTGGATCAACAATCCAGATTCGCTTCGGGTGTCTCAAGTTTCAAACTTTCTTCCTCTTGGACTTCACAGTATCTGACGGTCTAGATCCTTTCTGACGATATGACACTTGATCCTTGCCCCGAACAATTTGATGGCTCGGATCTGTTTCTGTGATTGGACGATTGAGATTCTACTTCGGGGTTTCGGCTCTTTGGACTTTGGAAACCTCAAATTTCAACCCTAATAGGTTCTCTCTCCTCTTTGCTGTGAATTTTTAAGGCTCTTGCACCTTCCTCTGATCCGACGACTATCGATCCTCTTCACTGCGATCCAATGATCACGGTCGCTCCTCCTCCTAAGATTCTGATATCTCCCCGCTTGGAAGATTTATCAATCTTCAAAGGTTTCGAGCCTTTGTTCTTTCTACGAGTCTGACTCTGGAATCTCGTCAAAACTCAGGAAAAGTGTTGTCTCTTCTGAGCTTCGGTCCTTAAAAGGATTTCGATCTCCCACACACACCTTGCGTTCTCTGGATTTCAATAACTCAAATCAAAGGATTTCTTGGAAAGAAATTCTTCTAGCTCACCTAGTGTTCCTCTGTGTTGGTTCTTCGAAGCCTGGTCGCTCGTTGACACTATGCACACCTTGCACCTCATCTAAGTTTCTCTTGTCCTCTCTAAACTTCTCTGAGCCACTCTGGTACTCAATCGACACGCTCCTTGTGTTTGAGATGCACACCTTGCATACGAGTATCCGAAGAGAAACAATTGAAACTCTTTGAGTTTTTTCATGAACTCATACAGTCAATATCTCGAACAGTTATGCATGAACGGANGATCGTTGATCTCATGATATTGACGATAACGTCTAAATCGACAATCAGATCTGGGCCCTTCGAATCTATGGAACAAATTTACTTCCTCTGAATCAACAGTCGAGATCTCTTCGCAATTTTGGATTTCAGGAATTGGAAATCTCAAACCCAACTTCCTTCTATATGTCAATCCTATGGAACTAGCGATCTACGAACACCTTTCCTCCCAATCAATGACCCTACCTTCACTTTGAGTGTTTGACTGTTCAGCTTGGATCAACGGTCCAACCACCCTCTTCTCGATCTACAATCGAGATCTCTTCCAGGTCTTCGAAATTGTGATCTCAAATCTCAAACTTCGTCTTTTCCCAGATGCTTTTATCCGAAGGTTGTGATCCCTTGACGCGTGTCCTCCTGATCCAACCATCGAGGATTAATTCGTTACTTTACCCGAAATGCATGGATCTATGCCATGTCCCTCTTAGATACAATGGCTACAAATCACTTCATGACTTTACCCAGAGTTCACGGATTCGCACCACGTCTCCCTTAGATCTCACGATCCAGATATTACTTCGGGTATTCAGGTATTCGCACTCCGACGATCTCAGTTATCTAATAAAAAACCCACTTCAACTTTCTCGAAGCTCGAGATATGTTGCCAAGTGTATCCTCACAGATCGATGACTCTCGTCTCTCCAGGTATTCGGGCTTCAGATGTTTCAACACTTCAACCTCTGCCTTCCTTTGGATCTTCCGACCTATCGACACGTATCCTCCTGGATCAACAATCCAGATTCGCTTCGGGTGTTTCAAGTTTCAAACTTTCTTCCTCTTGGAATTCACAGTATCTGACGGTCTAGATCCTTTCTGACGATATGACACTTGATCCTTGCCCTGAACAATTTGATGGCTCAGATCTGTTTCTGTGATTGGACGATTGAGATTCTACTTCGGGGTTTCGGCTCTTTGGACTTTGGAAACCTCAAATTTCAACCCTGATAGGTTCTCTCTCCTCTTTGCTGTGAATTTTTAAGGCTCTTGCACCTTCCTCTGATCCGATGACTATCGATCCTCTTCACTGCGATCCAATGATCACGGTCGCTCCTCCTCCTAAGATTCTGATATCTCCCCGCTTGGAAGATTTATCAATCTTCAAAGGTTTCGAGCCTTTGTTCTTTCTACGAGTCTGACTCTGGAATCTCGTCAAAACTCAGGAAAAGTGTTGTCTCTTCTGAGCTTCGGTCCTTAAAAGGATTTCGATCTCCCACACACACCTTGCGTTCTCTGGATTTCAATAACTCAAATCAAAGGATTTCTTGGAAAGAAATTCTTCTAGCTCACCTAGTGTTCCTCTGTGTTGGTTCTTCGAAGCCTGGTCGCTCGTTGACACTATGCACACCTTGCACCTCATCTAAGTTTCTCTTGTCCTCTCTAAACTTCTCTGAGCCACTCTGGTACTCAATCGACACGCTCCTTGTGTTTGAGATGCACACCTTGCATACGAGTATCCGAAGAGAAACAATTGAAACTCTTTGAGTTTTTTCATGAACTCATACAGTCAATATCTCGAACAGTTATGCATGAACGGANTTATCTCTTCTGAGCTTCGGTCCTTAAAAGGATTTTGATCTCCCATACACACCTTGCGTTCTTTGGATTTCGATAACTCAAATCAAAGGATTTCTTGGAAATAAATTCTTCTAGCTCACCTAGCGTTCCTCTGCGTTGGTTCTTCGAAGCCTGGTCGCTCGTTGACGCTGTGCACACCTTGCACCTGGTCTAAGTTTCTCTTGTCCTCTCTAAACTTCTCTGAGCCACTCTGGTACTCAATCGACACACTCCTTGCGTTTGAGATGCACACCTTGCATACGAGTATCTGAAGAGAAACAATTGAAACTCTTCCATTTTTTTCATGAACTCATACAGTCAATATCTCGAACAGTTCTGCATGAACGGAATGAACTAAACCATACATACAGAATATAATATTCATTCAATCACACATGAAATGAACACAGTCCAAAGATTTGGGGATAACTCTGTCTATTCTATTCATTCATGAAAACAAATTTACATAGTGTTTCTTCTACTCTACTATGTTCTACCGATCTCTATCTCATTCTCTCTATTTTGTTTATCTATTACGATACAACAATGAAAAAAACTATCTAAGGAATGGCTCCACGATCTCTCTCGTCCTGTCTGAAATCTATCCTATCAAACTCAAAGTTGTTGCCTACTTTTTCCTATTACAATAACTACCAAGTATTTCCAGATAGAGTCAACACTCCATATATGCAATCTCTTACAGTCCTTCATGACTTTACAAACTAGTTACAACTTTAAAATGTTATTTACAAAATATCCCAAAAATCGATTTATCTCTAAAATAAATTTTTGATTTGAAACTCAGTCCTGTTGAGATGTCATTCGTTCGCCTCCACACGTGCGTTGTTGACTTGGAAGGTGATGCTCTTGCATTATCTCCCATTGCCAGTGTTTCATGCTACTCGAAACTAGGGATGGTTGTGATGTATCATGGCAAGAGCTTCATGTTGCTCAAAACCAAGGATACATGATCACATATTGACCTATGTAGGCCTGATTCAATGAGGGATTACTAAACATGGGGAACAACTATTTCCTATAGCAAAGCTCACAACTTCTTACAAATGGGACCAAAAAACTTATTGGAGTGTCTATTGGGGTGTCGGGTACAATCAAACATGCACCCCTCAAATTACAACAATTCATTCGGGTACAACCGAACATGCACCCCTCAAATTGCAACAATTCATTTCTTCTTATATTTGCTGGTGAATGAAAAAACCAAAAAATTAACAAAAAATTAGTTATATTTTTTTGCATTCTCTTCTCCACTATTTCTTTATGTATGTGTCCATATTTCTTCTTCACAAATTTTCGGTTTCCTTTCTTTCTCAAAGAGAGGTTTTCAATTTTCGCTTCATGGTGACTCTTGTTCATGTATCATCTCTGTTGGCCTCGTTGGAATATACTTCTTCGATTCACTGATCTTGAGAGGCTAACTAATAAGTCGGCAAGAGAAAGATCCAACCAACAGACGAAATGAGGGTTTCAAATTGAGTTCTAAGGGTTTGAAGTCTCACAGTTTTCACTTTTTCATTACCCTTATAAGCCAACTTAAGAATATCCCATGCTTCTTTAGAAGTCTTGGCACCAATAATTTTAGGAAATATAGAATCATCTAATGAAACTAAAATATATGATTTGGCTTTTCCTTCCTTTTGCTTAATTTCTTCTAATGTTTTTCTTTGAGCAACAATCATAATTGCAACATCATTTGCATCAGGTTCTATGAACCCTGTTTCAACACAATCCCAACATCCTTGACCTTGCAAAATGACTTTCACTTTCTCACTCCAAAAATCCTAATTGGAACCAACTATAGTTGGTGCTTGAATTGACCAAGAACTATACATTTTTTTAACTCCAAAATATCAACCACAATTAAAGATTAATATAACTCCAAAACCCCAAGGGTATATTTTTTTTAAAATCACTTTTCAAATTGCAAACAACCAAACTCCAAATACGTTGATAAAGAATATGAGTTTGAATAGAAAGATTGTTGGGCAGCAAAATCTATGAAGAATCAAACAATATTCAACATGTTTGATGGAGAATCAAAGAAAAAACCTTACGACTCTTCTCTAGCTAGCGGTCTTTGATGTGACTCCTTTCACCTTTGATGCACAACACAACCAACAACCTTAAGCAAGCAAGGTGAACAACAACCTTACACAGTGAACAATGTTCTGGTATTCACGCAGTGAACATCAACCTTACGTAGTGAGAAACGTTCTGGTATTCATGCAGTAGTGAAAACAATTTAGTATTCTTCAAGGTCTGGGAGTGGGCGCACACAACAACAAAATCTGCTCCCAACCAAAAGCTCTGATACCATGAAATAAATAAATAAAGAAGAATACATGAAAATGTAAAGATTAACGAGACAAATAATTGATGCAACACACTACACTATTGATGTGTATTCTATTAATAAGAACATGTACAATTACACAATATGGTTACAACAACTTACAGAGTTACCAACTCCTGTAACGATAGACTAACTAATTAACTAGTTACGTAAAGATGTAATTATTTTCCTTAATAGAGATGGCTATTCTCAATCCATCCCATCATTCTCAACGAAGAGATTATTACAACAACTAGTGTGTACCATCCTACAAGCATGATATACTACAATCTGTGAAAATCTTAGCCGCAATGGACAACTCTGAGGTAGTGCTTGATCTAGTAGTACGCTTGGCAGTAGGAAAAGTGAGTGGGAGATCGGGATTGTCGACTCTGCGAAAAAAANATGAACTAAACCATACATACATAATATAATATTCATTCAATCACACATGAAATGAACACAATCCAAGGATTTTGGGATAAATCTGTCTGTTCTATTCATTCATGAAAACAAATTTACATAGTGTTTCTTCTACTCTACTATGTTCTACTGATCTCTATCTCATTCTCTCTATTATGTTTATCTATTATGATACAACAATGAAAAAAACTATCTAAGGAATGGCTCCACGAGCTCTCTCGTCCTATCTGAAATCTATCCTATCAAACTCAAAGTTGTTACCTACTTTGTCCTATTACAATAACTACCAGGTAATGTCAGATAGAGTCAACACTCTATATATGCAATCTCTTACAGTCCTTCATGACTTTACAAACAAGTTACAACTTTAAAATGGTGTTTACAAAATATCCCAAAAACCGATTTATCTATGAAATAAATTTTTGATTTGAAACTCGGTCCTGTTGAGATGTCATTTGTTCGCCTCCACACGTGCGTTGTTGACTTGGAAGGTGATGCTCCTACATTATCTCCCACTGCCAGTGTTTCATGCTACTCGAAACCAGGGATGGTTGTGATGTATCATGGCTAGAGCTTCATGCTGCTTGAAACCAAGGATACATGATCACATATTGACCTATGTAGGCCTGATTCAGTGAGGGATTACTAAACATGGGGAACCAAGATTTCCTATAGCAAAGCTCACAACTTCTTACAAATGGGACCAAAAAACTTATTGGAGTGTCTATTGGAGTGTCATGTACAATCGAACATGCACCCCTCAAATTACAACAATTTAGTCGGGTACAACCGAACATGCACCCCTCAAATTGCAACAATTCATTTCTTCTTATATTTGCTGGTGAATGAAAAAACAAAAAATTAGTTTTATTTTTTTGCATTCTCTTCTCCACTATTTCTTTATGTATGTGTCCATCTTTCTTCTTCACAACTTTTCGGTTTCCTTTCTTTCTCAAAGAGAGGTTTTCGATTTTCGCTTCATGGCGACTCTTGTTCATCTATCATCTTTGTTGGCCTCACTGGAATATACTTCTTCGATTCACTGATCTTGAGAGGCTAACTAATAAGTCGGCAAGAGAAAGATCCAATCAACAGATGAAATGAGGGTTTCAAATTGATTTCTAAGGGTTTGAAGTCTCACAGTTTTCACTTTTTCATTACCCTTATAAGCCAACTTAAGAATATCCCATGCTTCTTTAGAATTCTTGGCACCAATAATTTTAGGAAATATAGAATCATCTAATGAAACTAAAATATATGATTTGGMTTTTCCTTCTTTTTTCWTAAGTTCTTCTAATGTTTTTCTTTGAGAAACAATCATAATTGCAACATCWTTTCCATCAAGTTCTATGAACCCTGTTTCAACACAATCCCAACATCCTTAACCTTGCAAAATGAYTTTCACTTTCTCACTCCAAAAATCCTAATTGAAACCAACTATAGTTGGTGCTTGAATTGACCAAGAACTATACATTTTTTTAACTCCAAAATATCAACCACAATTAAAGATTAATATAACTCCAAAACCCCAAGGGTATATTTTTTTTAAAATCACTTTTCAAATTGCAAACAACCAAACTCCAAATACGTTGATAAAGAATATGAGTTTGAATAGAAAGATTGTTGGGCAGCAAAATCTATGAAGAATCAAACAATATTCAACATGTTTGATGGAGAATCAAAGAAAAAACCTTACGACTCTTCTCTAGCTAGCGGTCTTTGATGTGACTCCTTTCACCTTTGATGCACAACACAACCAACAACCTTAAGCAAGCAAGGTGAACAACAACCTTACACAGTGAACAATGTTCTGGTATTCACGCAGTGAACATCAACCTTACGTAGTGAGAAACGTTCTGGTATTCATGCAGTAGTGAAAACAATTTAGTATTCTTCAAGGTCTGGGAGTGGGCGCACACAACAACAAAATCTGCTCCCAACCAAAAGCTCTGATACCATGAAATAAATAAATAAAGAAGAATACATGAAAATGTAAAGATTAACGAGACAAATAATTGATGCAACACACTACACTATTGATGTGTATTCTATTAATAAGAACATGTACAATTACACAATATGGTTACAACAACTTACAGAGTTACCAACTCCTGTAACGATAGACTAACTAATTAACTAGTTACGTAAAGATGTAATTATTTTCCTTAATAGAGATGGCTATTCTCAATCCATCCCATCATTCTCAACGAAGAGATTATTACAACAACTAGTGTGTACCATCCTACAAGCATGATATACTACAATCTGTGAAAATCTTAGCCGCAATGGACAACTCTGAGGTAGTGCTTGATCTAGTAGTACGCTTGGCAGTAGGAAAAGTGAGTGGGAGATCGGGATTGTCGACTCTGCGAAAAAAAAAAAAAGAACATGGACATCAAATAAATGCCATCTCCAAGGGAACAATGGACCTTAACAACGATGGTGGATCCAACTTTTCTTGTTTTATAATTCAATATGTGGACTTCCCAAAGAGGACATGATTGATTGAGAGGTGTGAGGGAAAGGAGTCGTATGATTCCTTGCTAGGAGGAAAGTCTACAATGAATATGTGGTAGTCGAAGTTCACTGTTGTTTTCTATATATGTGGTCGTCGAAGTTCATTGTTGTTTTCTTCCATCGCAACACTCCACGATCGTCCTGCTTCTGAAAAACATATACACTTTATAAATAATAACAAATTAAATATAATTTTTTTCAAATTCATTAAAAATAATTGTTTTAAATTTAGATAATAATGAATAAGTGTAAATGCATTCACCAAATAAACTAAATCCATCTCAGTATTTAGATTTTAATCTATAATTTATATAATATGAATATATAACAATCAAAGGGTCTCGATATCAATGAACCATAATCACCGTGAAGAAATTAGATCATCCAAGTTATAGMAACATCAAGTTATAAGAACAGAAAGAGGTATGTGGAAATCACCATTATACAAGAAAAAGTGGGTTCCTTAAAGAGACGACGTAATCATTCCACCGCACAAAATACTGCTTATCTTAGCCGATCGAATTTTTGAAGAGTTACCACTGCCTAGAAATTAATTTCCACCGCTTTGATTGCCTTATTTATTTAATGATCAAAGAATTATCACCACCACATTGTTTCATTTTTGGCTTATCGAACTTCAAAGGGGAAATGAGCCATTAATTTTCTCAAAAATCCAAAATCAACTTACGTAAAGAGAAGGGGCAAGCTAACCGACTAATTGTATCAGTATATATACATCTATGTAATTTAGATTTTTAATATATTCAAATATACAAAGAGAAAAATAGATAGATAGTTTTTGAGAGTGTTATCAGGGGATTTTATACTTTGTTTCTGTTTGAATTTTGTAAACACATGATAATATTCAGATTTATTACAGAGTAATTTATTTTTTTGTAGCATGCATACTCTGTTTACTGTTTGAAAACTTCATTTAAATCCTTATGTTGTGCAGTGTTTTGCTGTAGAATCCTATTGAGTTTTTAGTACAAAATTACTGAGTGAATTTACTATTGCAAGGAATGATTCAGTGAAGTTATTTTTATGTCGTAACATGCGTTTTTAGTCTACTATTATAATTCCCCTA
>JZKD02S1361494.1:0-11541 GCA_000966675.3 Picea glauca
CATATGAAACCATCCTTATTTTTGGAGGAGAACATAGAAGATTTTACAGAGAATTCAAATTGGATTACATTGTGAGTGATCATCATAATCTAGGTAATCATCCTATCTATGATGTAGAAGATGAAATTGGGTCATCTGTTATTCACATCATTGATTATGCTCCAGAATTTTTAGTTAGCAAATGCAACATCCAATGAGAGGTAGACCAAGGAAATGGAATATAGAAGATGTATTTTTATGGTTCATCTTCAAAGGAGGGCTCTGGTGCTGGCATAGTCCTTATTTCCCCTCCAAATGAAGTGGTATCACTCTCATACAAATTAGAATTTGAAACAACCAACAACATATCACAATATGAAGCCTTAGTGTTGGGGTTGAGAGCTGCAAAAGATATGGCCATTGACAAATTGGCAGTCTTCAATGATTCTAAATTAGGTGTTAACCAGGTAAAGAAAATTTAACAAACAAAACCGTTGAGGCTGACACAATACCAGAATGAGGTATGGGACATAGTTGACAATTTATTTCTTGCTTTCAATATTTATTTTGTCCCTAGAGATGTTAATCAAGGGGAAAACTCTTTAGCTTTGGATACTAGTACTTTCAGGCGTTCCATTTGTTGTTCCTGAGTTTATACTTTAAGGCTCTAAAGTATACCATCAAGGCATCCGAAAAGGTAGAAATAAAACATGGGTAAAAAGACTAGTTTAAAAGGAATCGAGATCACAGTTGGTTCCTTAACTGTCTCTGTCTAGCTTCCCATTGTTCTTGAATGCTAATATCCCTTTCAATTGCAGCCCAAGAACGCTCAAGTTCTACCCATGTATTTGTTGTTTGTAAGATGGTATTGAATAGGTTTAACGCAATGTTCATCTGATCTGATAGACCGGGTTCTATATTAGGTTGTCTGGTAACTGGAATAGTCATGAAAGTTGAGGGTTTCTTTTTTGTAAATCAAAAATATTTCCAAGGGTCGCAAATTTCTGGTTCGAATTAATAAAAATATAACTTTCAAATTATGAATTAATAGTATAACTGAAATAAAGGCCACTTCTGGTATCTGACTTAATTTTAATGAATAAGATGCACTGAATGAAGAAAGAAAAGGGAATATGTAGTCACATAACAAAAAATGAGGCATCGATTTAAGAGGAATCTCATTTTAAGATAATACAAGAAAGAGGGATGATAACTTTGCAGAAGCATACAGTTTTAGAGTTCTAAAACATTCATAGGTCTTATATCCACTGAAAGTTGATACAAAGGAAAAACTGCAAACGATTAGATAATCTGATTGTTTCAATTACTAAAATAGAAATTACCACATGAAACACTTCAAAGGAAAGTATGAAATAAAACTAGAATGACAAAGAAACACATAACTCAGGCTTGACCAGATATGGAATCTTCAATCTATATTGTATTAATTTAGGCAAAATGAAGTTTTCTCTTTACAATTCCTCCAAAAAAAAAAAAGAGACTTTTCTTAGTCTTGAAAAATTACATTTATACAAAACCACCAATCTTAGGATGGTTGGTGATTTCCTAATTGTTAGAGACTAACTATTTGTTAAAAAATAGATCCAAAATTGTTTTCATGATCTTCTCCATTTTTCCATTTTCTTCGAAGTAAAGCCCTTCCAAATAATAATTTTACTTTGCTTATGACTCTCCTTCTTTTGATTAGATACATTTAATGCATTTCTCCAAGAATTGTGTAAAATTTCTGGGGGGTTCTGGAAAATCTCTTGCCTCGAACAGATAAACCTTTCTCTGAATCTTAAAAAGATGGTCATCGACTCCTCTATCTGTAAAATTTATTGACTGCAGCTTTAATTTAGGCTCAACTAACAACCTGTTCATTAGGGTGACATCATTTTTTCTTAGTTCTGAAATTTCCATTTGGATTTCACTCAAATTTTCCCTAAAATTTAATTGATGTCTTACAATATTGATCTGTCCCAAAAGTCCTGTACACTGGCCTTTTCCAATAGTTAATGACCCTTTGTCTACAAGATCAAAAAATTCTTCACAGTCATCTCTGATTTCTTTGGCTATTTTTTTTCTTTCAGTTATGTTGGTTTCCCATAGCTTGAGCATGATGTCGCCTCTGATTTGCTCTGTGGCTGATACTTTCGTAGTTTGGGATACCTCATCACCTGTTGTATATATAATTTCCTTTTGGAGAGTAATCCTCACTGCTTTGGCTTATTTTTCTCTTAGGATAATATTTTCAAAGGCATTATCTACCTCTTGAAAGTAATTATGAACAGTTTCTATTTTGGAAATCAATTTCTGTTGTTCAAATTCTATTTTTGAATGCACTTCCAGTGACTGGGCTTGGAAAGATTTTAAGTCTATAATTGATATTAATCTAGCCTGCAACTGTTCTGCATTCTCCTTTTGTTGAGTAATATGTAGTTGATTTGTTTGTATTTCCTGGCTCATATCGTCCAAACTCGTTTTGAGTGATTGAACCTCTAACCTTTCGGTCGCCCTTGTCTGCTCCAAGATTTTACTCATTTCTTCTCTAATTCTCTCCTCATAATTCTTTAATTTCTCTCACAATTGTGCTATGATCTTATCACTCTTATTTATCCTTGTTATGATTTTTCCCATGATAAAAAAAAAATTCGTTGCCATGGCTCCCATGGAACCTGCTACCTCTGTAGCGAAATCTTCTTCTTCCAAATTTTGTTCGTCTATCAGGACTTTATTTTTTTTAACCATGTTCCCCTCCCTCTTATGCATCTCCTATTTCAAGACGGCCTACCTTTTTCTATTGAAAAAATAATCGAAAGGAGGAATCTCATCTATGGGAATGGAGGTAAGGTCATCAACAAAAAGAGCTCTCATTTGTGGTAGTCCAAAAGTGGACTATAAGGGGGTTAAGGAGGCTATGGGACTCCCTAGCTCTGTAGATCCTTTCCCTCCTGCTACCTTAGGCGTGTTGACATAAACCCTTGGTGATGAAGTGGGAGTAGGCTTACCGAACTTGGGAGGTCTCCCTGACCTTTTCTTTGCTTCAGTCTTTTTGCTTGGTGGAGGCCTTTTTTCATCGTGTAGGGATTTTTTGGGATTTCCCTTCTTTTGTGCTTCCTGCTAGAACCCTGGTGGAACTCTTTCCTACTCTTGGGGGAGGGTAATTTCTTCCCCTTGAAGTACTTGGGGCAGACCATTCTGTTGATGCTTTTGAAAGGTCCTTAAACTGACTTGTAGGTCAGACGACAGTGTATGTACTCTTTCCAACACTTCTGTATAAGACTTGGTTCCTTTGAACATGTCGTCCCAAGGGGACTCCTCGTGTTCATAGGCTTTCATGTTGCAATGTATCAAGTTTTTTTTCACTAATTGATAAGGGCCATGCCTTTTTTACTCAATATTTATCAGTCTAACTTCTTCGAGTGCTTCTGCTTCCACCCTAGAATGTCCCAAATTTAGTAATGAAAATTTCCCGATGTGCACAGGGAAGATGGGCCAGGAATTATTTTGAGTTTCCTTTAGCTCTATTCCAATACCACCTTTTACTATTTGGTGTGCTACTTCCCTACACACCAGTCTATCCGAGAGGAATTTTGGGAGCGCGTGAGGGGGGATTGAGCACCCATAAACCCTGATGTAGGAGAAGCTTTCTTCAATGAACCAGTATGCTATTGGCTTGAGGTTGTTTGAAATTGCTTCAGAAATGCGAGGAGGGTCACAACCGAAAAACATTTTATGCATTGGTATCACCACAAAATGACAAATTTCGTAAAACGAATTTTTTGCATTTTCTTCCCACAGCTCAGAGTGATATTCGTGAATAGGTTCAAGGCAGGTTGTGTTCCAACTCCAATTCATCAGGTGGAATGGAGTCATAAAACAAATTGTGTCCATGATGTATGCTGACATGTAAAAGGCCCCTAGTTGACCTCAGGCTCTTGCAGCTCTGTAATCCAAAACCTCTTTGGTTATATTATCAGATAAAATCTTGTCCCAGTTCAAACTAAATCCTTCTGATGCTTCTTCTAAAAAGGGCACCCATTCTGTTGGGAAATGATAGTGATTCTTTTTGCCAAAGAGTCTGGACAGCATCATGGCTACATATACCATGTACTCATTCAAAGAGGTTGTGGCATAAATTCTGTGGGTATCAGCCCTAAATTTTGATGGACATCTCCACCAACCTTTGATTAAATCAGGGTGATTTTGGTATGCCTCGGTGCATTCCTTTCTCTGGAATTCAGATATAAATTCAGTATTGTAAATGAAATTTGGATTAGGTGAGAGTTTGTACATAACCTAGATATGTTCAGGTCTGAATGAGCCAATAATGGATCCTTGATCATTTAAAATGCTTCTCGTCGGAATATCAACCTTGTCCAAAGCCCAACTGATCATGTCGTTGTACGCCATGATTCGTGGGCATGTTGCAATGTTGTGAAGTTTTTATTCTTCTATGTCCCGAAGGTGTTTCTCGGAATCGTCAGGAGAATTTTTCATCTCGCAGTCCAGATTTTCATAAATTTGTCTCCATGATTTAATTGAGTCGATAGCATGTGGTGTGGTGTCTAATATGACATCTCCCTCTAGGCTGTAAAACTTAGCTCTATCTTCACTCTTCTTGGGTCCCTTTTTTGGTTCCATGACTTTTGTATTGGAATGAACACTTTTCACAGAAGAGAGGCGTGAAAGCTTAGCTAGATGCGTCTTACATCTGATAAAAAAAAATGAGAATAAGTTTCAAAACACAAACCTCTAGTTTTATTTTTAACTCGTTTTATGTGAAATTACTAACGTGACTGTCAAGAATTTAATACCTTTAATGCAGAGAATATTTATGAGATACACATTTGTGTCGCAGACATCACAATCTATCTGTTATTAATGTGGCCATATTTCGGCAATTCTAAAATCAAAATTCAAAAAATCTCTTTTGATGGAGACCGAAAAGAAAGTACCTGCGAAGTTTAATTACCATTAAATGTATTTTTTAAATGAAGTTAGTTCCTTTTAAATTTTGGTATTGAGTCGCGACTTCGCATTTTGGGGTTTTCTGGATCGCGGTTACATGAGGTATGTCACCACTAAAACACGAATCCTGAAATCGCGATGAGAATAGTTTTAAGCCTTAACTTTAGTATTGAATCGCGACTTCATGTTTCAGGGTTTCGTGGATTGCGGTTAGATGAGGTATGTCACCACTAAAACCTGAATCCTAAAATCACGATGAGAATAATTTTAAGCCTTAACATCAGTATTGAATCGCGACTTCGCGTTTCGGGGTTTCAGGGATCGCAATTACATGAGGTATGTCACCACTAAACCCCAAATCCTGAAATCGTGATTGAGAATAGTTTCAAATTAATCATGATAAAGACTGAATTTCATCTCTTTCGGGAAATCAGGAATCAAGATTTCGCGATTCAAAATGTATTGAAAAGATATTGTTCTGAGTAAACCCCGAATCCTGAAAGGCTAAAAAGATGATTAATTAACTCCTTTAGGGATTTAAATTATCGTGATTTAAAGTACTTTACAGAACGTGCATCTAGACTTTAAAAACACTTGAGCTTCTTGTCTTTAATTATAACGGAGAAAAGAATTCATTTCGAGACTTCAGTACCAGTCTTTTGGATTGATAGTAAGGATTATACCTTATGGAAAGTCGAATCTCGGTAGAGAAAAAGTTTTAGTTTTAGAGGTGAAAATTTTCAACCCTAGCTTCAACATAGGCTCCAATTGGGGACCTCTTCTCCTTGTGGGACGAGGAGAACAGGAAGACTTAGTGCCTTTTATTGGGTAAATGGGGTCAGTTATTTCAGTCTGTGAGACATAGCTACAAAAACTACTAAGAGGATAAAGATTTCAACCTTAACTTTAGAAAACTTTCCAAACTAAAGCATTCGACAATCTCAAAATAGGATCACTTAGTTTCTCTTCCTAAAACCGACCTCAGACTTGTGCAAGATAATCAAAACAAGATTAGTGGTTCTACCAGTTTTTATTTGATCGTATTCGCATCAAGAGACTCTTAGAGTGTAATCTGGAATCCCATAATATTAGAGTGTAATCTGGCTAAGAGAAGAAAAATACCAGAGCATCTTGCAATTTGAGTATAACAACCTTGTCCATTATGGAGACATTGTTTCACTGCCAGGGAGCATGTTCGGTACCCCGGTGAAGTTATCGGATTTTCCACATTGAATTTCATTTCACCACTACAATAATTTTAGCATTTAAATGCTGAGATGAGGGAAATCATATAATGAATTTCCTTTCATCATCTCTTTATATTAGATGGGGGAAATCGATAACGGATTTCCTTTCACCCCCTCTTTATGTTAGATGGGGGAAATCGATAACGAATTTCCTTTCACCATCTCTTTTTATATATATTTGTTATGAAGTGGGGGCAATCAATAAATATGTAACATACTCAGGGAATTTTTTTTTTTTTTTACAAAGGTTTGTCAACTTATTAAAAATCTTTGGATTGATCTACTTTTGTCCCTCAGACACTCTAACTTTATGGAGAATCTCAAGAAAAATTTATTAACCCCTTATTATTATTATTGTTATTATTCAGGACTTCACTTGAATGAAAATGATATTTTTATTTATGGTAGAAAGACTAAAAAGGTTAAGATTAGCCCAGACATACTTCCGGTTCAGCCAAGGCTCAGGAAAAACATAGGATTTTACCTATTTTTTCTTTGAAAATTAGTTTGAACATTTCCAAAATTAAGTTGAGACTTAAAGGGAGAAAAACAAGGTTGGGTGAAGAGTAAGCTTGATAGAGAACGAAGTGGAAAGGTAAGAGAACATCAAAAACTTCGGAGTGATGACGAGTATTAATCATTTATTTATATAATTTTTTTTATTTTTATTTTTTTTATTTTTAAATAAAATCAACATCTCGTTCACCTGTACCTCTTAGGATATTTTTAACTCAAGTTCTCGGGTCAGAGTTCATACCTTAAAAGTTCATCGTACTTACAACCAAAATATTATTTACTCATTATCCTTTGGGTAAGTATTTATCATGATTATCCATGCAGATTACCCCTATAGTATAATTGGTCTCTTGAGTCCTGACGCTTTTCCTGTGAACAACTGAAACTATCAGACACACTTATACTAACGCTGTGAACTACTAGATTTGAACTGCTTTGTATTTGCATCCTCTAAAAAATCTAAATTTTTTTTTTTTTTTTTTTGGGGGAATCTATCGAAAGCAATGTGACTATAAAGAAAATGTGAAAACAAACTGGTATATACAATGAAAGTTCAAAAACATATTACTACATGTAGTGTTTAAGATATTTCTCATTTATAGGGGCGCTTAGAATATCTCCATTTAGATTTTCTAATGAAAAAACATTTTCTCCTTTTGAGACTGAGATTCTATAAGGGTCGGACCAGATCGAGTCAAATTTTCCATGTTTGTCAGCGTCTTCTCTTCTGGTTTCCCATTTTAGTACCATGTCTCTGGGGAGGAAACCTCTATCCTTAGCCTTTTGATCAAATAAATCCTTCATCTTATCTTGATATCTCTGCAAGTTTTCATTTACTTCCGCTCTATTTTGTTGAACTTCGACCAGTTGGTTTTCTCTTATGGTAATGTCGTTAGGTTCTTCGTTCAAATCTTGCCAAATTTTCATTACTGGCAGAGAAAGATTGATTGGTAAGATAACATCAGTGCCATATACTATCTGGAAAGGGGACATTCCAATTGGCCTTTTGGTACTTATCTTGTTGGCCCATAGAGCGTATTTCAAATGGATATGCCATGTCTTCTTGTTTTCAGTCAATATTTTTTTAATCACAATTGTAAGACTTTTGTTAGATGACTCAGCTAAATCATTGCCCTGTGGATAATAAGATATGGAGTGTCCTAATATGATGTTGATTTTTTTTGCAAAATCTTATCATAGCCATCGATTTGAACGCTTGTGCATTGTCGATGACTATTTTTCGGGGATAGCCGAATCTGGATAAAATGTTTTCTTCCAGAAAGTTGATTACAACTATGTCAGTTGCATTTCTCATGGGAATAGCTTCCATCCACTTAGTAAAATAGTCTGTTGTGATTAGAATCCACCTATGTTGAGCGTTGGAATGTGGGTGAATCTCTCCGATAAAATCAAGACCCCACTACTAAAAAGGGGCTTCGGTTTTAACTGGAATTAGAGGCAAAGCTGGCACTTTCTGTTTACCTATAAACAACTGACAGGGAATACAAGATCGGACTTTAGTATTTACATATGTGAAAATTTCGGGCCAGTAATATCCAGCTCTTAAGATTTTATAAGTTGTGGCTCGCCAAGCGTGGTGTCCTCCACACACTCCTTCATGGAACTCATTTATAACCTTTTCAGTTTCGGTCTCGACCAAGCAGCTCAGCAAGAAACCTAGGGGGTCCTTCCAAAATAGTTTTCCATCTATAATACAATACTTTATAGCATGCAGCTTCAGTGTCCTGGATTTAGAAGGGGTTAATTCACTAGGACATTGAAGAGTCAATAGATAGGAACAATATCATGATACCAGACTAAAGAAGAAAACCTGTCTTCAATCTCAACCATATGAGTAGTGAAATTGAGTTCATTTATCTCTAGAGAACTCTCATCTTCTTGTAGCTGATTCATTCCAAGTGCCTACAAGTTGGATTTGGCCAACAATTTAGCCAGACCTTGACCTTTAATGAGTTTTTTTGGTTTAACTTCAAGATCGAGCTCCTAAATCTTAGCTAACCATATGCCTCTTCTCCCATCACTATCTGGCTGAACCAGTATGTCTTTGACTGAGCTTGTAACAACATAGGCTATGATCTTTGAATGTAATACGTACGTTCTGAAAGCCTTGAGAGCTTTTACCATTGCGTAAACTTGTTTTTCTAATATATTATATTTCAACTCAGCGCCTCTCATACTTTTACTGAAAAAACAATGGGTTGTTCAAAGCCTTCTTCGCTTTTTTGTAACAATACAAATGTGATAGTGTGTTTGGAAGTGAAGGAAAAAATCAAAAATTATTTTGTGTAATCAGGACTTACTAAGATTGGCACTTCACTGATAACTTTTTTTATTCATTGAAAATATTCTTTGGCTTCACTTGTCCACTTCATCTCACTGTTCTTTTTCAACATATCTGTGATTAGCTTCACAATTTCAGCGAAGTTAGGGATAAATCTTCTTAAGAAATTTATTTTACCTAGGAAGGATTGGATTTCTTTTACATTTCTAGGGATATTTATAGTATCTATAGCCTCAATTATTTTAGGATCAATTTTTCTTCCGTCTTTTAACACTACATGACCTAATAGCTTACCTTCTTGCATAGAGAAATGAGACTTTTTGGGATTGAGGGACAAACCGAACTTATGACATTTCTCGAAAGTTTTCTTTAGGTGCACTAGATGTTCCGTATCAGATTTTCAAAAAAACAGTCAGATCATCGAGATAGATAACAACAAATTTATCTTTCTCACCCACGAAGTCGATGTCCATGGCTCGCTAGAAGGTTTCCTACATTCATCAAGCCGAAAGGCATTTTATCATACATGAAGGTACCCCAAGGGGTAGTGAAAGTTGTTTTCTCCTTATCATCATGGTGTACTGCGATATGATTGTAACCTGAAAAACCATCAATCATTGACATTCTATTTGCTCCAACTACTCTCTCTAAAACATGATCCATTTTAGGCAATGGATTATTGTCTTTAAGTGATGATTGGTTCAAGTTTCTAAAATCAACACACAGCCTGATTTCACCATTTTTATTTCTTACTAGGACTAAATTAGCCACCCACTCGGAATATCTTTAGTGGGACAATGATTTTGGCGTCCAAGATTTTTTTGACTTCTTTTTCAATTATTGGTAGCAAGATAGGGTTTATCTGTCTGAGCTTCTATTTGAAAGGCTTGACACCCAGTTTCAAAGGAATTTTATGTTCGATTATAGAAGTATCATAAGTTATCAATTCTTCGTAAGACCAGGCGAAAACGTCCTTATATTTTCTAAGCAACTCAACATATTTACTTTTGGTTTCTGGGGACAGGTATTTGGACAGTTTCACCAACCGAGGGTTTTCTTTGGTACTTATGTCACAGTCCTCAACCTCTTCAGGTTGCGGTTGTAGGGTAGATTTTAATGGGATATCATCTTGATTAAATAACCTTTCCAAGGGAATCAGGCCCTTTGGGATCTAATTATTTTTTAGAACAATCATACGATGATTGGCGATTTTATCATGAAATTCTTGGGGGTCTTCCCCTTCCTGCATGATCCAAACAGGATCATTTTGGTTTTCTTGGTCGACATTATTTTCGGCAAACGCATCTATCAATTCTAAAAATTTACGCAGTTGTTCATCATCCTCAAAAACTTGTCAGTGTTGTATGTTATTGGGTATAGAAGTTCGATGTCTCATTTGTATATGATATTTTAATTTGAAAATAGTGGGAGGTGTGAAGGTTGAGGTTGCTTTGGCCAACGCATCCGCCTGTTGGTTTTCAATTCTCGAAATGTAGTGGAATTTTACAGAGGAGAAGAAATTTTCGACCAGATCCCAGACGCAATTCCTATAAGACCTCAACCTAGGATGTTTGGCCTGGTACTATCGTCTTACCTATTTTACGATTAGCTCGGCATCACCAAAGATTTCGAGGTTTTTTATTTTCATTCTCCTAGCGTCTTCCAACCCTAATACTAAGGCTTCATACTCACATATGTTATTAATGTGGTCCACATTCCACTGAATTCTATAAGAAAAAGGGATTACGAATTGATTATCAGGGGCCACAAGGAGTGCCCCTGCTCTGACTCCAAGGTAAGATAAAGCACCGTCAAAAAACATCTTCCACACACCAGTGCTATATACATTTTGTTTATTTTTTTCTTTTTCTGTTTTTTCTTCTGTACAATTTTCATCTATACCTAAAACAATATCATCGTCAATGGATAATATACAATTACCTAGATCCTGATCAGCAATATATACAGGTTGATTATTTGGGTTGCGTGGATCACTTACCGTGAACGCTAACCCGGTCTCTCTATACAGGCATGTGAATTGTCCTCCAAAAACTGAGATTGTAGCACATGTCATATCAAGCTGGAGGGATCCCCCAAGCTTAGCACCCCATGATCTAGATAACAGCGTACCATATTTCGGAGGGATATCGGTGACCACTACGTCCATCAGAATTTTTTTCATAGGTATTTGAGCTAGACTTACCACCAAGTCTTTAATCATGCCTATACATTTAACTTTTCTAGAATCGAAAGAATATAAGTCTCCATAAGGCCTAATAATTTTGGGACCCGATTTATCCATAATAGCTTTAGGCATTACATTGTGGGATGCTCCAAAATCAAGCATACAGTTATGGAGTAGTTGGTAAAACAAGGTTAATGTGATATAGAAGGGAGCAACGGTGTCTTTGGCACCTTCAAAATGAGGGCCAAAAACTATGTTCGGCTTGTCGTCTTCTAGGTTAATGACGTCGTCTTGGATTTCATCTTCCAAAAAACTAATCAACTTAGCAATTTGTTTTC
>JZKD02S1361505.1:0-11541 GCA_000966675.3 Picea glauca
ATCATTTCTGCATCGACGATTGTTCTTCTTCATTTTAAACACTTATAGTAAGAGAAAAGGGTAGTCAAATCCAAATGTAATGGTAGTATTTCTTCTCTTCCATACACTAAAGTATATGGGGAGTGCCCAATACTATCCTTTGGAGTAATACAATTTCCAAGAGTGCATCTATCAATTTTTTATGCCAACTCTTATGGTTGTCTTCAATTGTCTTATTTAGAAATTGAATTAATGTTTTGTTTGTTGACTAATCCAAACTATTTCCCTATGGATAATAATTAGATGATTGTCCCATGATGATTCCATATTATCCACATAATTTTTTTAATTTTTACCTAATGAAGATCGAGCCATTATCTATTATGAATTTTTATGGTACACCAAATCTTCACAAAATATTTTCTTTTAGAAAATGAATCGAATACTCAGAGTATGCATTTATTAAAGACACAAATTCTTTCCACTTAGAAAAGTAACCAGTTGCAGTGATAATATAATGTTGTAATGGCATCGCAACTCTTTTCATGTTTTTTGAATTTTTTTGGCATGGAATACATTTTCAAATCAATTCATACACATATTTGATTATAGTTGGCAAATAATAGCCATCCCAAATGATTCTATGAGTTTTTACAACTAGAAAAAATTCTCCACCACAAACCCCACTATGAAATTCTTGAAGTATTTCTTTGGATTTTGAGAAATCTAAGCACCTTAATAAAATTCCATCAAATTTACTTTGAAAAAGAACTCCTGAGACTAGTTCTCATTTCTTTGGAAGACATTTTAGGAACGAATTGGCCAGATTTCATATAGAATATTATGTCCTTATGCCATTCTTAGTTTTATAAACTTGTTCCCTCCATCAAATCCATTGGGAGGAGAAATGTTCATAGCTTCAATTCCCTTCATGAATTTTCATAATCCTTGCCCCTTAATATCTTTCGAAGGTTTAATATCTGAATAATATTTTTGAAGTTTTGCTAGCAACTTTTCCCATCTACCTTCTCTAATTTGTTGATTTAGCAACATATTTACTATTGAGTGTGGAACATAATCAATGGTGTGAGTTGATAAAATGTAGGTCCTAAAATTAGATACTTTTTTACCAGAGAGTGAGATTGTTTTTCAAGTATTGAATAATTTAGATCATAATCATGTAAGGTTTACTCTTGAATGCAATTACAAGTACTTAAAGTCGTTGACTTTTTTTAGTAATAATGGACGCACCGGTTTCTTAGAAGTGTATGAGTACAATACAAACTATTTATCAAAGTCAGACTAACTAGAACAGGGGAAACAATGATGGCATGTTTGATTTCTATGAAATATTTTTGAATATATGGTTTCCATTCAAATTTCAGATCTTTCTTTAAGAGTTTATTTATTGGCATAAAAATTGTAGCATAATCTAGAACAAACTTTCGAACAAAGTTTATTTTTCCAAAGAAGGATTGTACTCCCTTTTTTTATGTAGGAGGGTTTAGGTCATTTATTGCATTGTCTCTCTCTGGATCAATATGTATTCCCTATTTTCTCACAATATGACCTAAGAGATTTCCTTCTATTGTAAAAAACAAACACTTTTTGGGATTCAAAGATATTCCATACATTCTACACATTTCAAGACTTTTATGATATGCTTAATATATCTTTCTCTTAATTTTGAATGAACTATTAAATTAGCTTGGTATTCTGCCATAAATTTTCCAATTATATTTTTGAAAGAGTGGTTCATTTCTCTTTGGAATGTTGTGCCTTCATTTTTTTTTATCCAAATGGCATTTGAACATAAGCATATGTTCTCCATGGTGTTATAAACGATGTTTTTGGTCAGTATTCCTCAACTACAATAACTTGATTGTATCCTAAAAATCCATCCAACATAGACATTAGTGTAGAACCAGTAACCTGTTGCAACAACATCTCCATATTGGGTAGTGGGTAATTATATTGTATGCTCACTTGATTGATATCTCTGAAATCAACAAAAAGTATAATTTCACCATTCTTCTTTCTTACTGTAACATCCCACTCTTGCACACACTGAGGAAACTTATTCTTTGAGGATACTTGCTTGCAAGTGATCCACATTATTATACTATTGGGCATTTGATTATGATTATGAGGCATTATGGATTTATGCAATGTTATTTTGATGTATTAACATAGACATGTGCTATTAACTTGGTTTTCCTAAGTGTGCAGGATTTTGGACCTTGAGGATGCAAAGGCATCGATGAAACCCCTTGGACTCTGGATCGAGTCAGGGAGTGGACTATTGGGGGTTTGATTGTTTTATATATGACATTTGTGCATATTATTAGATGATATGATTATGGATATTATTTCTGACATGATTCGTTGATGATGCAGGCTGGCGATAACTTGTCGACTAGACTCACATGTGGAGTATAGGGGTCACGCACTACTACCAGAGACGTTGAGGGGGAGGTGTGGACAACAACCCTGCCATATCCTACTAGCACTCCCATCGTGGATCGAACTGTAGGTTAACGACAACCTAGTTCGAGAAGACCCACAATGCCATGATGGCAGATTGCGATAGTCACTCATGATGATTTTAAGGGGCACGCAATAAGGAAGGGGACTTATTCCTTAGAGGCCCTTAGTCTCCCACAAGATCACCTAATGGAGTATTGAGTCCAAGGGTTTTTTATGTCTACCAAGTCAATCAAGAGGCAAGTGTCACCCTTGGAGCACGTAGTGCGTCCTGAAGGGCACGTCGTGCAAGAAAAACAGAAACAGGCGAGTGCCACCCTTGGAGCACGTAGTGCATCTTAAAGGGCACGTCGCGCAAAGGAAACAAAATGAGGCAAGTGGCACCCTTGGAGAACTTAGTGTATCATGAAGGGCACGTCATGTTGTTAAATAATAAATTAATAAACCTAGATGGCCTTAGAATGAATAACATGATAAGAAAGATTCAAAAACAATTTCCCTATTAAAATGTCGCACAACCTCGAAATTTAAAATCAAGGTAAGTGATACTTGTGATAAAAATATATATATTTATATAAAAATAAAAGTAAAAATAAATAAACGATACAATTAATCATCATTAATCATGTGAGGAGAAGGGGGTAAACGAATCAATTAATTTATAAAAAAAACTTTTGGGGGATAAATTTTAAAAAGGGAGGAAAAGGGGAAATAATTGTTTTGTTACATATGCTAATTAAAAAAATTATTAATTAAAAAGAGAAAGGGGAAAAAGGTAGTTTTCTACTCTTGCCAATTTGAGTTTTAAATGAAAATGGAAAGAGGGAAATTTAAAAGAATTAGGAAACTAGGAAAAGGTGAGAAACATAAAAAGAAAGGTGAAACACAAGGAAAAAGCAAAAAGACTAACTTAGTAAGGTATCTAGCATTTACGAACTTTCTAAACTAAACTCAACTAGTAAATTAGTAAGAGGGTAAGTCATTAAAATGTGTAAGGGAATATGGGAACACCTAGGAGCAATTCTAGGAATGCTTTTAGGTGGGTGAGTGAAATAGGAGTAAATAATTAATTAATGAAATTAAATTATGGTGCAATGAAAGGGATGGGTGACACATGTACGGGGAGGATTTTTATGAATTAAATTATTGAACAATAAATTAAATGGAGGGAGGATGAGGATGATGGATCTCCTCTCTAATGTGTAATGTTACACTAAAGAATTTTAGACTTGACTGACTTAGCTTATGAGAGTTGGGATACCCATCTCAGTGAGGAGTGGTAGTTCGGCCTTGCGAGGCGAGTTGGGAGCTAGTTGATCTTTGGTCAGTGTGTGTGGCCCCTTTGCGGGTCAAGGGGATAAGGGGGAATAAGAGTACCCCTAGCATTAGCTGGGAGGTACCAGTGAAGTCTCATCGGTCAGCAAGCGGGAGCTTCACAGAGCATGCGGGACAACGACTCAGAGCGGACGACTTGGGCTATGGTATGCTTACTTGATTCTGCATGGTAGATTCTTATTATACCTCACGCTTTCAATTATTTATTTTAATTGGGTAAAGATAGTGTTGACTTAGCATTTTAATTGATAACTTAATTTCCCATAGCCTTAAGCTCGTTGTTGATTGATTCCCTTGGCTTTTGATTCCTGCATGTTGTGACCACCCTATGGTTTTATCGATTTTGTGATGATTTCACGCTTCTTACTTCGCCCTCGTCCGTAGCTCATTAGTCCTCGTTTGAACATTCGGCCAGGAGCCGGATCGATAGTCATCACTTCGGTGTTAATAGACCTATAGATCCTAATGCCCTACTTTTATGTGCATGGATGATGAGCGAGGGATGCCTCTGCCCAGCTATCTACCCATGTTGATTTTTCTTGGCTGATTGATGGTTTTCCTTGCACCTTTGAAAATGAGTACTCCTGCAATTGTTAATCATTTCCTTCTACAAACCGTGTAATACCATCTGAGTTCTTCTTTAACTCTGTGTTTTACCATCTTACCGACAACAAATTACCTTCGACTTGACCATGATTTATCCCTTTTCAATCAACGATTTACCCTCTTATTGGACTGTGTCTTCACCTTGCCTTAGACTGCGAACTTACCACTCTAGACGGCTAATATATTTCATTATGGTAGCATTATCAATTTATATTTTTTCTGTGATATCTATTGATTTTATCTGCATTTTAATTTATGATAGCGTTATCAGTTTTCATTTTTCTGGGTATCGATTGAGTATATCTGTAGTTTATTTTATGGTAGCATTATCAATTTTCCATTGATATCCTTACCAACAACACTTAAACCATTATTAATGTACCTACAGATTTTTAATGATAAGACCCATGGCGATGGAAATTAACATGGGCTACATTTTCATTTTGGGTCTGCATCTCTAGCGTTTGGTTAAGCCACAAAGTAATTCCTGATTTGACTATGAGTTTGCCTTTATAAAGACTGTGATTTTTCCTTCAAGATCACTGTGAGTTTACCTTTATAAAGAATGTGATTCTGCCTTTAAGATGACTACGAGTTTGCCATTTTAAAGACTGCAATTTTGCCTTCAAGATGACTTCAATTTTGCCTTTATAAGGACTGTGATTTTTCCTTTAAGATGACTACGAGTTTTTCGTTTTAAAGACTGTGATTTTTCCTTCAAGATGACTTTGAGTTTTCCTTTATAAGGACGATGATTTTTGCTTTAAGATTACTATGAGTTTTCCTTTATAAAGACTGTGATTTTTCATTCAAGATGACTGTGAGTTTGTCTTTATAAAGACTATGATCTTGCCTTCAATATGACTGCGAGTTTGCCTTTATAAGGACTATTATTTTTCCTTTAAGATGACTACGAGTTTTCCATTTAAATACTGTGATTTTTCCTTCAAGATGACTGTGATTTCTACTTTATAAGGACTGTGATTTTTTCCTTTAAGATGACTATGAGTTTTCCTTTATAAAGAATGTGATTTGCCTTCAATATGATTACGAGTTTGCCTTTATAAAGACTGTGAGTTTTTCTTTATAAAGACTATGATTTTGCCTTTAAGATGACTGTGACTTGCCTTTATAAAGACTGTGATTTTTCCTTAAATATGACTGCAAGCTTCCCTTATTTAGACAACTATTTACTAGGTTGACAACAAATCCACATAGCCAACTTACGATAGCGATTTTATAATGGAATGAAAATTCACTGATTAATTCCTTAGTAATTACAGCATTTAGTCAACTGACAGTGACTGATACATTAACCTTCATTTCTAGGATTTATAGTTAAACTCTTGCTAATTTCATTTTTTTATATAAATGTTAACCATGGAAAATAGACATCTCTACATTGATGCTTTAATGGATACATTGATAAGAAACAACTATTTTATTGTAGCATTTATTTTATTTAGAAACATAGCATTTATATGAGATATTAAGGCTAGTATGTGATCGAGATATATAATATCTTTAGGTGGTAGAGAATTAGTGTATAATGGGTGAGACGTAATAAATAATTACCTCAACTAACTTATTCTTGGAGTGATTAGAGCTTGAGGAAGATAAAGGTTGTTTGTTGTTCAAGGGAAATATTAACACTTTTTTTACTAATAAAAGCCATACCAGTTGTTGCGGACTTTTATCAAATAATAGGATTTATTTATTAGACAAGTCATAATGTTGAGTTATAGGATGGTTGGTTACAATAGTTTACCCTTCGCGCCTAGACTTCTTTCTTAACCTTGGGGCTTCTTGGTCACCGACAAATCATTTATTGGATTGCGCTTTGTTGAGAGATATCTTCTTGCTTCCTGTCTACCTGTTTCTTGGGGGCATAGGCATAGTCTTCCTGTCAGTTATTTAGGCCCTTGACGTGTCGAATTTACCTTCATTCCTTGGTCCAGATAAGTTAGGTAGCACCAGGGTTATCACTGCACCTATCACCTAGGGACGACATGAGTCTTGATGAGGGGATCATGGCACACCCCATTAGATAGAGGCGAATGATAACTTGGCCAGAGTCTATTCCTTCTGTGTGAGTATCGTTGTTCGTTGTAAGTTTGTTATTGACACTTGGGTTGAACGCCATCATGCATTGATTGCGCACCCTCGAGGTTCTAGTCAATTTGTCGTCGGGGTTATTGTGTCATGATGGGGATGTTGTCCCTTAGCTTGTAGGCGTGGTCATGTTTGCGTCGAGCGGGTAGTATTTTCTCCTTGTTGTTTACGCATGCTTCGCCCAACTACTCTTGTTCCAGTGCATGGATTCATAGATGTTTGTTGCCTATTCGGCGGGCGTAGTGCTCGCCATCAGGTGTGTTGTCTAGCTGTAATTGTTGTTGTCATCTTGTTAAAAAGAAAAAAAGAAAAATTTGCATCTTCTACTTTGCTTGTGGTCGTAACGAAGGGGTCATTACACTTACTACCATAATATTTGAGAGTCATTCTCAATTTATAATAGAAAAAATTATACTAACCATTTTTAGTTTCTCTAGTTCTATCTTCAGTATAAGTTTTATCTTAGTATTTATCATTCTCAATTTTTTATTGAAATGTTTTGATCTCTCTTTCAGTGATTTGACATGATGGAATATGCAGTTTTCATATTATTTTAAATCATTATAACTCCAAGAAAAAATGTCCTGAAATTAGTTGAATAACTTAGTATATTGATAAACTTCTTTGGTGGTGCAACTAGTAAGAATATTTATGGAATTTGGAGAACTAGGAGTACCAATGTTGATTTTTTGTGTTTCTTGAACCTTCCTAGCAAATGATTCTTATTTTGGATCTAAAACCTTTGTTTGGTCATCTCTTGTAAAGAGAGATACCAAACTGACATAGTTCTTAGGATAGAGTACAAGATTTTGATTATGAATTTCCTTTTGGGAATATTAGCTCTCTTATGAATCATTCGATAAAATTGATTCAGCGTTTTCAAAAACTTGCAAGTATTCTTGATTATCAAGTATTGAAGGCCAAAAAATTGTCTTTAGATGAAAAGTACTATGACTATGAGAATCTTATGATTTAAAAAGAGATGCAACTACTCCCAATAAATCTGCTTTTGATTCTTTTCTCTAGGGATGAAGGAGATATTAAAAGAATTAAAAGAATCCATGAGTTCGCAAACTCTTCTTGCATAATGTTTCAATTTTTTTTTCTTGATTCTGTAACTCTTCTTGATGTGATTGATAACCAACTATGAGTCCCTAGATACCACCAGGTTTTCTACTTTCATTTGAAGGGAAAGAATCATTCCTTGAATTAATAATTCATATTATACCTTATTATTGGTACATGGGAATTCCAATTTGATGGCATGTGGATAGATACCAAACTAAGGGATTTTGAAAAAAAACACCAGCTCCATTTCTTGACTTAGAACAAACTCCATCAAATGACATTTTCCAAAAACCTTGGAAAGAATTTTCTTCATCATGTTTAGGAAAAAATATATGTTCTGTACAAAAAACAACATAATTTCTAATTCCAGCATCAACATAATTTTTCATTACTTCAATTTCTTTTTTCTTAAATGATATTTATCTTTCTATAATCTCAAGGAACTCTAATCATAGTCTAATATTTATTTGGAAACACCATGCAAATTCCATCATTTGTGATATATCCTCCAATTGATGAGTGCCAATACCTCCCCAATACAACACCATATGCTTGTGGAAAATCAACAACTATAATAGTGAAAACTATGGTAATATGAGGTGTTTCACTTATTGATGGACATAAATATTTTATTTCACCATAGGATGGGACTTTTATTCAATCTATTTCATATATTATCTCACTCGTTTCATAGTCTTTTGTGCATTCCATTCCTATTTCTCCCATCACTTATAGTGGCATGATGTTGTTAGTGGCCTCACTATCCACTAGACAATTATGTAATGTAAAATCATGATTTTCTATGGATATTTAAAATGGTGGAACTTTGCCCCTTGGTATTACTAATGAAACATTCTATTGTTTCCTTGTAGTCATCACAATTACTTCTATTCTTCAATTTGTAGCATTCAATATCCTCAAAATATTTTCTCTTTATTGTGGTATGTTAACTACCTCCATGAGTGGTAAAGTAATTATGAGCTTGGGTAGCTCATCAAACAAATTGTAATTCATTTGCATTGTAGTATTTCTTTGATTAAAAACGCGTTGTTTTGATGTTTCTAGAGGATTAATTTTGTCTTTTCATTTTCAAGTTGCTCCTTGGTCTTGAATTTATTTACTTGTGTTCTGGTCTGAACAACATTATCTTTTTGAAAACTCAATATCTTCTTGTTCATAAAATATATAAACAGGTGATGATCCTTCATCCATTTGTACTCATACCAAAACTTGATCTTGTTTAACATCAATTTCTTGATCAAATTTTTCAAAGAAATCTTCTTCTATTATTTATTCTAACACAACAACATTTGGATTTGGAACTTAGGGTACTCTTAATCTATATTCTTCAACTATATCATTTCTTACTCTCTGGTCTTGTAATGGAGATCTCATATTTGGATTTGGTGGAACAATATTCTCACCTCTCCTGAGTCTATGAAATTAATGTAATCTCAATCTCCATTTGTCTAATCATTATGCTCATTTCAGCCATTTCTATCTTATGTCTTGTTTCTTGGGAAGCTCCAAGATTATTTCTCACATTAGGGGGAACATCTTGAAGAATTCCTCCACCAATTCCTCTATTTTTAGAACTTCTAGAAGTATATGCTTCTTAAGGTGATATTGATAAATTGGTAGCTTTTCTTTGCACCTTTCTAATAATAATCTCAAGATCAATGTTGGTCTCTAACATATATTATTCCATATTTGTTTCCTTCTAGTTATCCACATGTAAATCATTTATTTTTTAAGCTATGATTGCATAATTCACATTTAAAGTCATGGAATTCATATAACATCTGAATATGACAAGAGAATTTGGTTGTTTTTCTTCTGGGATTTGATTCAAGTTCTTAAAGAACTGTAAATTGAAGTCCCTGATTCTTTCCCCTTTTTTGAGATGTATTTGGGTAAATTGGGTAAGTAGAGTATGCTATCCAATTAGTGGTGCATACATAGTCACGAGCATACTTTCTAAATCATCAAATGATTCAATTGATTGAATTGTTAAAGAAAGATATCATTCATAGGATGGACCTATCAAGTTTTGTAGAATGACTCTGACCATTACGTCATCATGTTCGATAAAATGAATATCACATACGCTTAAAAACCAACCCATATATCTTCTTGGATATATTATCCAATCAGGTGAAAAAATAGGAAAAGCTCCTTGAGGTAGGGTTGGCAATGGATGATTTTATCCATGTAGATTAAGTGGGTTGGGGTTAGCAATGTTTTTTCTTGAAACATGGAGCAATTTTTGACATTGCTATCAACATTAAACTTCTTGAACTCCTTGGAGATGCAATAGAAATTGTAATTATATGGCAAGAAACTTGGATATTAGGTTTTCCTAATTTTTCAAATGAAGAGAATGCTTTTGGTACAATTTCAGATACAACCTCATGTGCTTTTACTTGTTTAGCATCTCAAAAACATAACCAATTTGTTCCATATTTTAATTTTTTAATTTTTTTATCAATCTATGCAGGCTTGGAGTTTATATAATCACTTAATGTTTCTCAAAATATATCTTAATTATGTTACTAACATTTTCTCTAACTATGTTACTGACAAAAGTCACTTGTTAATTATTTCTAAATTTTACAAGGACATTGATTTACCTAAATACAAACTTAGAACATTAAATTTGATTAATATTTTTTCAAAAAACATATCCTTGGAAAGACAGCATAATTCCCTACAAATTGTTTTTTTACTACATGTCAAAATTCATAAGGCATATGTACCTTCATTCACCAAAAAGTGGGACTCATATTCATGGATTCAATATCCAACTAAATATTTACAATGAAACCTTATGGGAAATATTAGAATTATGGGACACTTTTTATGAAGCAATTTTTCCCTTTACATATAAGCAACATGACTTGTTTTGAAGTTTAGACACATGGAATTATATTTTTTTGTCAATTCTAGAGAATTTAAACATGCATAATATACTATGTAATCAACATCCAAATCAATTAATAAGTTTTTAGCATCTTCATATGTACTAGGAATTAAATTGTCCAATAACAATAATATTTTTTGCAACAATTTGGACACAACTAACATTAACTTCTAACTAACAAGTTAATAATATTCATGAAACTATAAATCACATTATACTATAGTACACATTTCTATATATATATATATAATTCCTAACCATCCATATTTTTTGTAAAGCATTAGAACAACAATCAACTTAGAGAACTTTGATAAACTAGCCAATAAAAAAAAAGTGTTTGTGCAACCTATGTTAAATGTTTTAATTCAATGCCATGTGTTTCCAAATCCATCCATGTTTTCTACATGTTGATTAACTATATTAATGTATTCCCTATCAAAACCATCATGTAACATTTGGTTTGCTACAATATGTATATGGTGTAAGATCTCATCTCCATTATTCCTACTCATATTGGTTGTGTTGTGGTTATGAATTAAATAACATGTTGTAGTAAAAAGAAAAAATTGTATGATGTTCATTTACTCTAATCATTTCATCTATATTGAGGTCAACAAAAAGTATTAATGTAACCTTTCCTTGGTGAGGAATGTGCAAGTGAAATTATATATAACTAGTTTTTCTATATGAAAAAAGTACAAATTTGATTTATATAAAAAATATATATATGAATAAAGTGATTTAAGTTTTGGTTGTGTAGAGCAGTGAGTAAGGGAGTACGCTAAATCACTGGTTCAAAATTTATGTAAACACCTCAAAACCTATAGAAACACCTCAAATCCAACAATGTTAAAGGCTTATGCAAATTTTTAATTACTCTTCTCTTTTTTTTTTTCTCTTTAAGGTGAAACAATAAAATTAAAAAAAAATAGAATGAAACAATAGAATAGAAAGAATAGAATGAATTTACAGTAGAGCAAACAATTTTCCTTAATCTAAAAACCATAATAACTCCATAAAAGATGAATATATTTAAA
>JZKD02S1361516.1:0-11541 GCA_000966675.3 Picea glauca
AGGATGAAATGCTCAAGCTGTTCATGGAGCAGAATGCGCAGCTCAGAGAAATGGAAGCAGAAATGGAGAGATTATTAAAAGAGAAGGAACAGATGAAGCCAATGGAAGTCATTCCATTGAGTGTCATTCTGATTTCAGGAGCAAGCACAGCAACAGTAACAGCAATTCCATCTACAACACCAGTGACACCACCAGAGGGAACAGCAGACCTCGCCAAATCCATGGAGAAAATGAACCTGCAAGAGACAGAAATTAGCAAGCTGAAGAAGGAAGTTGAGAACCTCCAGGAACTCAAAACTTTTTTCCAAACCAGTCTATCCAAAGAAAAGCAGGTAACTGAGCAGCTCAGGAAGGAACTACAGTAGCTCCAAAAGGAAACAGTGGCAGGGAAGACTTTGGCTAAAGTCAAAGAAAATGTATGGACAGACATCACAAAGTCCATAAATGAAATCTGGCCCATGATCCAAATCATGTTTGAGCAGAACGAATTGGTCCAGAGGAGCAAACAAGCCATTGAAAAGATCAGAGTAGAATTAGGAGATAGACCAACTCAAGCAAATGAGATCATCAAATTCCTAAATTCTAAGACCCAAGAAGAGCTAGAAGAGTTGAAGATCAAGGACAGAACAGAAACCATCATTGAGGTCAAAAGAGTTTTGACCAAGAGGGGATTATTGCTTCAACTAGAAGAAAAGGCTCAGATCATGGACCAGGGGGTACAGAAAGGTCTTTCAGGTCTGAAGGTTATTAATGATAAACTGATGACACTCCCAGATTACAAAAAGAGACTGTCGGAAGTGTCTAAAGATAGTTAAAAAAAAATTGGCATACAAGGGAGCATCACCGACAAAGAATTCCTGGACGCTCTTCAGTTGGACATCAGTATCCAACATGAGATTCGATACATTTTCCTCACTAATCCCACTTTCGCCAAATATACGGAAATGGATGAATGGTATCGGAGATTGCTCAAAATCACTGTGCCTAGTCATCTCAGATGGGAGGAATTCTGCGATTTGCTCGATTATTAGATGAGTTGTCCAGGTCCAGTCACCTGTCCAGTCAGAAGAGGTTGTGAAAGAACCTCGCCAACGACCTACCCCAGAAACTCCGCATACAGTTGTACCATGTCATCAATCAGTTTGATTAGTTAAATTAGTTAGGCTTAAAATAGAATGAGCACGTCCTAATTAGTTATGACAGGAACATTTGTAATTTGAATTATAAATACTTCACCTTTCGAAGTATAGGGGGTTGTTGATCTTTACACCCCGACGCTATCAAACTGTAACATTTTTGAAGAGATTTGTCATTAATAAAAAAGAGGCACTTTTACAGGATTCTTGTGTGTATTCACTGGTGATGTTTATTCTCTAAGTTTAATGTATTCTTGCTTTGTGATCATATTGTTTTCTGAAACTAATCTTTAAGAGTAACGTATGTTGCAGGATTTATCTTGGATACCCTATTTCTGACTTTAAAGATTTTAATGTTTATCTTCTGATGTTTTCAATTAAGAAATTCTTAACTGCTTCTTAGTTGAATTTATCTTTCTCATCTTTTCTTATGTCCATCATTTAAGCTATTAAAGATCCAGTGAGTATATTATCTCTCCCTGTGGAAGTTTTCCTTTACATTTATGGTTTGTATCTCATGTTTATTATAACACAGACCCCATAGCCCAATGGAGGTGTAGACTGTCTCAACCAATTCAAAAACACTTTGACAACAAAACCTACAGATTTATTTACCTAGCCTAATATCTAGAATTAAGAACATAGCTAAATCATATAGAGAGATCCCTCTCTGAAGCTGGAAGGGCTAGATCCCAGCTTTAAAAGTGGTTGGATAAATTTACCTTTGTATATTTCTTTTGTTTCAACCTCTAGAAAATTTACCAAGTGCTAATAGAAGCCACTCATGGAAGAAAAGAAGTAGTGTGGATACAACGGTTGTGTTTAGGACTCAGGTTTGAGCAGAGAGTTATGCAGATAAGTTGTGATAGTAAAAGCACAATATTTCTAGCAAAGAACCCTACTTATCATTCTAATACTAAGCACATTGATGTACAATCACATTTCGTGAGAGACATGGTGGAAAGAAACAATGTGTTACTAGAGAAAGTAGACAAGTTGGAAAACATAGCAGACTCTTTGACTAAGTTTGTGATTATTGTGAAGTTCTCTTGGTTCAAAGAGGCAATGGGCATTGTTGCTCTGGGTCTGTGAATGAGAGTTCATAGGTCTCTCGGTTTCAACAAAGAAGAAACAAAGTGGGGGAATGTTGGGTTTTTATATTCTTTGCAGTGAAAGTCTATTTGAGGTGGATCGACTAACAGTCAAATTCGAAGGTCGAGGTGGTTCGACCAAGTAAATATGAAGTCGAAGGAATCGACATCAAGTCAAAGGTTGAGGTGGTTCGACCGGGTAAAGAAAAATTCAAAGACATCGACAACAATTTGAAGGTTGAGGTGGCTCGATCGAGTAAATTTGAAGAGGTCAACTGACAAGAGATCGACAGGAGGGCATGTGGAAACCGATTGAAGATCGAATAAAGGAAGACTAGTAGTCAACTGGTAATCTGAATCGGTAGTCGGCTATAACATAATCCATAGATTCATGGGATTTGTAGCCAATGATTTGTGTGGATATGTAACCATTTTTGGGTACCTTTTCTTTAGGGTTGTTCCTTTTGTAAAGCCTATAAAGAAGGCATGTTGCAATGCTTTAAAAGCTAATCTTTAGATGAAATCGTAAAGTTTGTTGGTCATGTAGATGTAAGACGAATTTGATACAAGGTTGTTCTTGCGTAAGAAAGAGGGTATGATGTCGATTGTTTCTTAGGCATGGACCAAGTTTAGACATGTAACCTTTTATTCTGAATGAATAAGACAACAAGAGAGCAGAACGCTCAAGGAATGTTGGTTTTCCCCATTTGGGTTTTCAGGGTAAAATCTTTGTGTACTATGTGTTTGTTTTGTCATATACTTTCTTGTTTAAATATTTCTTCCTCTCTTCTGCTAGGTTTAGTGTGGAAGTGTTCATCATTTACTAACACTCTCAAGGTAAGAATGATTTCAAGATTGATATTCAAGGGAGAGCATGTGATCCTGTAAATCTTGGATGATGGGCATTAAGGATGACAAATCATTGTGTGAATCAAGAACACAAATGGAGAAACTTGTTCTACGGGATTTCTCTTTGAAATCAAGGAAAGTGGTTAAGGCTAGCTCTAGGTTTTGAATAAAATTCTCCTCTAATTGCCAATTATATAGAGGTGGTAGAAGATCATAATAATGTAAGAGGGCAACCAAGTTGGTAGGGCAAATAGTCATAGGAATGCAGTTATACAACTTGGTAAATCTAAGATTAAATGCAAGAAATATTGCATTATCCTTCATGTGTGAAAGATTAAATATCTTAAGGTGTTCATAAGGATTATCTAAGTGTCCAAAAGTAGAATTAAACCAATAGGAAAGTTCAGACCATGTGGAGAGGCATTCATAAAGTAGGTTGGAAAACAAGGAACTAGCATTACCCTGAAGGGAGTTCTTAAACAAGAGCATGCATGTAACAAACCCACGATGGGAAAAAGAAAAAAAAAAATTGTCCTCCTTACAAGAACAACTCCTTTCCCTATACGATTCCTAATTTGGGAAGTTCGGGACTTAGGCTGACTCTCTGGTCAAGGTTCTCTGATTCTCTAAGTCAAACAAGACTTTGAGACCTGATAGTATCACCTCCTAATCAAACACAACCTCTTTAGGCTCCAGGTACAGGTCTTGCGATACCCGCGACCTTCCCCTTCACGCTTCAGCGAAGGCTCGGTGTTGGCGTTAGCCCCTTTTCCTTGACCCCTCCTCAGATGTGACCTTGGGTGATGACCTTGCACAAACACACAATTGTGGACGTGGCCAAAGGTGGTTTGAAACCAAACTAATTTTCGGCCCACAATCCTCCTCGAGCCTCCATGTGTCCTTTCTCCAAAATCGAGGTTTGGATTGCGGCCCGCCCTCAAAATTTTAAATTTCGTGCACCTCTAATCGCCGCAATGCTTCGATACTGTCGATCTCCTGATCTTGATGGTGTTGTCAAAACTAATGGTTCAAATCATCCCTTTTCAAATCCATGGACCGGATCTTCCCCTCCTAAATCAACGGATGCTATATACTTCGTGATTCTGGACTTCAGGCTTTTCAATTATCAAACCCTACTTTCCTCCGTACATCAATATTCTGGAGTTGGAAATATATGGACACCCATCCTCCTAAATCAACGGCCCTACTTCTAATTTAGTTGTTTGACCTTTCAATTAGATCAATGGTCTGGTGGACCTCTTCTCGATCAACAGTCAAGATCTCCTTCGGGTCTCCGAACTTCTGAGATCTCAAATCTTAAACTTCACCCCTTTTTCCAACTGATATTATCCAAAGGTTATGATCCACCGACGTGTGTCCACTAGATCTAACGATCAAGGATTACTTTGGGTCTTTACCTGGAGTCCACAGACTCACGCCACTTGTTCTCCATATTTGACAGTTCAGATCTACTTCAGATGATCCAAAAATCGAGGTTTACTTCGGGTGGTTGCCCAGAATCCACAGATTCACACCACCTCTCCTCTGGATCTGACGGTCCAGATATATTTCGACACTTCGGATCTTCAGTGTTTCGGGCTTCGGGAGTTTAAATTCTCAACGTGATATCTGGAAAGTCTATGATCTATTGCCATGTGTCCCTCTAGACCTGATGGCTATGAATTACTTTAGGACTTTACCCAGACCTCGCAGATCTACGCCACGTCTCTAGTGAACTCCAACGGCCCAAATCCACTTCGGGTGATCTCACGCCTGAGATTTACTTCGAGCGATCAGATGATTCAGATTCACTCTGGTTGATTGGACTGGTGAGATTTACTTCAAACTTTCGACTCTCTAGGCTTCGAAAATCTCAAGTCTCAAACTTACTTCCTCTCGAACAGATTCCTTTGGAGTCCACAATTTGTCGCCATGTGTCCCTCTTGATCGAGCGGTCCAAATTCACTTCGGGTCTTCAGGGTTCGGGAATTTCAACTTTTAACCGAAAACCCTCGAACAGATTTCTCCGGAGTCAATGATCCATCTCCATGTGTCCCTCTTGACAATGGATGGTCCCAAAATACTTCGGGACTTCGGAACTCTGGTAAGTCCTCTTCTCCTGTGTGTGCAAGGTACTAAGTTTCATGCACCTTGTTTAGATCAAACGGTTGTCGAGCCTCTGTGATGTGATCCAATGACCACTGTCGCTCCTCCTCCTAGGATTCTAACTTTCTCTGACTTAGAAGGTTTTCTAAGTGCTCAAAGGATTCGACCTTTGCTCCTCCTACGGGCCTGTCTCCTAGATTTTGTCTACGCTCCTAAAAGCACTATCTCTTCTGAGCTTGATCTATTTGAAGGTTTTTTCCATCCCACACGCTCCTTGCATTTCAGGGATCGCTTCAAACTTAGATCGAAGGTCAACGACGATCGACAGTTCACAGGAATTGTGGGGTCCCAACATGCGGGTTCTTTACTAGGGATTTCAACCTCCACAATATGGAAAGTTCTCACTTGATTCCAGTATAATCGATATCGTTGATCCTCCATCCCGTCGATATCAATGGAAAGGGTGAATTGCGGGCCGCAAACTAGTGTGTCCACTATTTTCACCTTCACGTTCCGCAGTGATTCCCCACCCTCAATCTTCATTCATAGATCGACGATGCATATCAATTGCGGTGTCTAACTTGACCTTCGTACAACTTGACATATCAGAGCCTCGAGCTCCAAAGTTACTAAACCCAGGTCATGTGGATCTTCATAAAACTCTAGGGCTATGATCCCCGCTCTTAGTCGAGTTTTTGGTTAAGGAAATAAGTGCAAGTTCAAAGTCTCCTAGACTACTGGTATGAAGGGAACACCTTTCCAACTCACAGGGATTTAAGCTATGAATCAAGGCAAGGTAAATTGTGAGGTTACCAAATCGGTAGATATGCTCAGAGGCTTGCTCTGACTCTGGAAGGACGATGTAAATTCCTGGGGAAAGCGCCTTCAAGTGATTAAACTGGGGTGTATGGAAATTCAAGCAGAATTATAGGTTCTCAAGTGAACAAAGGCATACTCATAACTTAATCATTTAATACAGAGAAAGAAACCTTTCTAGACATGTAAATACTCGCATGCATCCATTATTTACAATTCAAAACATAAGGCAAGAAAACAGTTATCAGAACCATAGAGTGTGATGCGACTGCTGAAAGGGGTGCTCATTTCCAGCCAACCATAGGATCAGTCACTCCTAATGGATTTATCACTGGCCACCCCCGAGATTAAGGCATGATTCTTTGAGATTCAATCTCTTACTTCCAACTCAACGGAAGTTAGGGACGAAGGTTACTCTCCTTCTCCCAATACAGAAAATAGATAAGGATGAAGGTTACTCTCCTTCTCCTGGTTTAATCTATATTTTCTATGATCAAAACTCATTGTTCCTCCTTCAGTCCTTCCTCGGACCCAAGATTTTCCTCTCTCATCTTTGCATTTTTCTTTGCAGATCTCCCCCTGCCCACCACACTCCCTTTCTTGCCTTTTTCCAAAATATTGTGTGTGTCTCAAATTTCCAGTCCATGGTCAGGTCTGGAAGCCTTACGGATGGGTGATCTGCCCCATCCCCTCATTAACTCTTGAGGAGGCCTTCCCACCTACCAACCCGACTATAATTCATTCATGGGTCAAGGGGTTGTTCTGATCTGAGCAAATTAATTCCAACATGGTACTGATTCGGTGGAGGTTAACACAACCATTCCTAGTCCCCTCTATCACCTTTCACAACATTTTGTGGTATTTCTTAGCACATCCCCTCTTTCAGCAGTCATGGAACACGTAACCATTTTCTATTAAAATAACAAACTTTACATTCATCGACCTTCTACACAAGGTCCATCAAATCAAATATTCACACTTTTAAGTTTTCCATAATTCCTTGGCCCATATAGTTATATTTACAAACTAGGGGAAATGGGGTGTTACAATTCCATCCCCCTTAAAGTAACATCATCATCGATGTTCTATCTGTCATCATGACATGTATGTATAGGAGTAAACAAAATCGGATATGCATGTCTCATGGAATCATTCATTTCCCACATGGCCTCATCTGGGAGAAAGTGTTTCCACTGCACCTTGACCTGTGCAATGGTTCGGTTCCTAAGTGAGGTTTCCTTCTTGTCTAATATGGATTCGGGTTCTGGCAGGAATTCTCCCTCTGGCTCCACCTGGATCATAGACTAGTCAATTATATGATTAGCATCATGTACATATTTCTTCAATAATGAAACATGAAAAACACTATGTGCCTTTACAATGGGAGGAAGTGCTAGCCTATAGGCTACAGGTCCCACTCTATCTACGACTTCAAAGGGTCCACAATACCAAGGTGCCAATTTGGCACAAGCTCCCATTCTCAAGGAACTCTTCCTAGGTCTAACTCTAAGATAGACATGGTCTCCGGTCTTGAACTCTCAAGGAGTTCTTTTCATGTCGGCATAACTTTTCTGTCTATCCTGAGCAATCTTCAAATTTTGCTTTATCTAAATTACTTGTTGTTCCATTTCTTTCACCATGTCAGGTCTGATTGTAATTCTATCCACTGTATTATTCCAGCTGATTGGAATCTTACACTTTCTACCATAGAGGGCTTCAAAAGGGCTCATCTTCAAGAATTCTTGATAACCGTTGTTGTAGGAAAATTCTACCAATGGTAGGTAGTCTTCCCACTTCTTAGGCTAGTGCATTGCATGCATCCTTAGCATGTATTCCACTATTTGGTTCACTCTTTTTGTTTGTCCATCAGTTTGAGGGTGGTAGGTTGTGTTGAAAAACAATTTAGTCTCAAAACCAGCCATTAGGGATTTCCAAAAGCTTGAAGTAAATTTGGTGTCTCTGTCAGATATAATTTCCTTGGGAATGGCATGCAGTATGAATATCACCTTCATGAAGATGTTGGAAATATCTATTGCCTTGCAGGTTGACTTGATAGGGATGAAATGGGCAGACTTACTCAGTTTTTCTACCACGACCATGATGGCATCATTTTGTTTGGTCGACTTTGGTATTCCGGTGATGAAATCCATGGAGATGGTTTCCTATTTCCATTCTGGGATTGGTATGGGTTGTAACAATCCTGTTGGATGCTGATGTTCCTCCTTAACTTGTTGGCACTCTAGGCACCTAGCTAGATATTTATCTATGTCTTTCTTCAACCTAGGCCAATAGAATTGTTTCCTAGTGGTCATGATCATCTTTTGATATCCTGGGTGACCAGTATATGGTCTCTTATGTAGTTAATCCATTATAAACCTCTTCAATTCATCACAGTTTGGAATATACAATCTATTTTTGTAAGTCAGCAGCCCTTCCTCGAGCATCTGGTAGCCTTCATGCTTCATCCATGTACGCTCTTGTCTTAGGTATGAGGTCAAGGTCTTGAAGAATGCATCTGTCTCTTGTGCATTTCTGACTCTTTCCCTAGCATATGTTTCACAGGCGCTTACTGTTGCTAGATGAATCATTTTTATACTCCTGCTAAGGGCATCAACCACCCTATTTTCCTTTCCTTTTATGTGTTTGATTTCTAAATCGAATTCACTTGGGAGAGACATCCACCTAGCTTGCCTGGCATTGAGTTTTGGTTGATCAAATAGGTGTCTCAATCCACAATGATCTGTCATAAGGACCAATCTTCTACCCAGGAGGTAGTGCCTCCACATTTTTAAAGCATATACTAGGGCAGCCAATTCTAGGTCATGGGTCACATAATTGATCTCACGCTCATTTAATTTCCTAGATGTGTAGCAAATTACACGTCCCTCTTGCACAAGGACTCCTCTGAGTCCTTCCTTCTAGGCATCTGTAAAAACAAGGAAATCATTATCCGGGTCTGCAATATTTATCATGAGTGCATGGGTCAGGAGGTATTTCAGTTCCTGAAATACTTCTTCACATTTCGATGTCCAAATGAATTTAATCCCCTTTTTATAAAGGGCAGTGATTGGATATCCAATCTTGGAAAACCCTTTTATGAACCTTCTATAGTATCCCGCTAAGCCCATGAAGGATCTAATATCAGATACATCCTTTGGGGTAGGCCATTCCATAATAGATCTGATCTTGTCAGGGTCTAGTGCCACTCCTTCCTTAGAAATGACATGCCCTAGGTAATGGACTTGCTTCTGAAATAAGTCGCACTTGCTAAACTTAGCGTAGAGATGATGCTCTCTTAGTACTTGAAGTACGAGTCTAAGATGTTCTTCGTGCTCCTCCCTGTTCTTGGAGTAGATTAGGATATCATCAATGAAAACCAATACAATTTTTTCCAGAAATTTGTTGAGTACATTATTCATCAAGCACATAAAAGTGGCGAGGGCATTGCTTAACCCAAACGACACCACCATGAATTCATAGTGACCATACCTCATCCTGAAGGTTTTTTTGTGGATGTCTTCATCCTTAATATAGACTTGATGGTAGCCAGGCCTTAGGTCGATCTTCAAGAAGATGGATGCACCTCCCAATTGGTCAAACAGGTCATCGATTCTTGGTAAGGGGTACATGTTCTTTATGGTTTCCTTATTGAGTTGTCTATAATCTATGCACAGTTGGAGTGTGTCATCTTTCTTTTTCACAAACAGGACAGGTGCTCCCCACTAAGATACACTGGGTCAGATGTATCCTTTTTCCATCATCTCCTTTAGTTGTAGCTTTAGCTCAACCAACTCTGGCGCGCTCATTCTGTATGGCATTCTAGATGCTGGTACCACTCTCGATGTAAGTGCTATCGAGAAGTCAATATCCTGTTAAGCCCTAAATAGTGGCTCATTACCCCTTAATTGGGGCATATTACAATAGTAATGTTATTTTATTTATGTCGACTTTATTCTATTAGTTGTAATTATACCTCCTAGTCTCCTATATATACCAAGGAGACATTTTCATTTTGAATCATCTTGTCATTGTACATTTATGTGGGAATAAGGAGGTTTCCCCCTTGAAGAGGCTTATTATTTGAATTTATCTCTTTTTCAAGGCGTTGAGTACTTATTCTGAGGTTTTTCTATGCTATATTGATATTTGGTTCTTAGAATATGGTATCAGAGCTCAAGGTCATGGGGTTTTTCTGCTACATCTGAGACACCGTGGAATTTTCTCTATAACTTTTTTTCTACAACGTTTCAGAAGGAACGGATTGGAGGATATTTATTAGATAGGTCAAGGTACATTGGCTTCAAATTTCAGCTGTTGAGGCCTTATAATTTAGGAGATACAACCTGTGTAAGATAGGGTTCTGGAATCATCCTGAACTGAATCATTTTAGAATTTTCGCTATAAAAAAACTTTTGTAACATTTCAGACCCTTAACTGCAAAGAATATTCATAGCCATTAGTAAGGTATCTATGGTAAAACATTAATATTCTAGGTCATATTACATTTGTAGATACACCCTATGGAAGATAGGGTATCTGATTAGTCCTATTGACTAGTCTCAAGAAGGTGTTCCAGGTAAAACTATCATAAATTCTTCGTAGAGTATCCAAATTGAGTGAGACTAGTTGCATTGGATAGTGGACAGTCTTTAGTATTTTGGGTATGTGTTTCATAATTTTATATCAATCATTTTGTGTGGGGCACGCTATACAAGTGATATCTCCTGGAAAGGCCAAAAATCATCAAGTTGTGGGGAAGTTACCGTAAATTCCACTTGGAAAATCTAATTTTGATCAGACCTGTGGCATTGCAGAGAAGAAATATCATAGAACTACAAAACATAAAATTTCATACCCATAAGGGTTGAAACTTTGGATATATAGCAAATGAAAGATTGTCTAGCAAAACCACCTCAAAATCAAGGTTCAAAAGTGATACTTGGCCAACATGCCACCCAAAAAGGGAACTTCTACACCAAATAAGCCTCCAGAAAGTCCTACTTGAACTTTTGATGAAGGTGAAGAAATGCGTAGGGACATAAATGAATTACAAAAGAAGACAATGACAAAAGATGAACTACAAGGGATGATGAATTCAACTGAAGCTAAATTGGAGGCAATAATGGATACTAAGATGGGTGGTTTAAAAATGGAGATCATGGAAGGAATGAAAAATTTCCTAATAGAGAGGACACCTGAAACTGAAAATGTGTCCCATGAAATCCATGATGAGGATACAAGGAAGATGAATCAATAATGGAGAAACTCCAACTTTGGGTTGAAGACCAACCACGTTCCTAAGATCGATATGAGGAAGTTTGATGGCAATTACCCAATCACATGGATACTTCAGATGGAGCAATTCTTTGATCTACATAATGTTCCACATACACAAAAGGTACGAATTGCTTCTTTATAGTTAGAATCCAATCAATTTGTATGGTATCAATGGATTTGTTCTCGCAAATCACTCATCACTTGGACAATTTTCACGGAAGAAATGATAGCACACTATGAGGATACAAGGAGCAATACCTTCTTTA
>JZKD02S1361538.1:0-11541 GCA_000966675.3 Picea glauca
GCCAAGGGAGGAGGAAGTTTGAGACACACACCTAGTTAGGGGGAAGGGTAATTAAAATTTGTAAAATCTTTAAGCAATTACAACACCTAGTTGCATAGATCACATGTGTATGTTTTGGGGGAATTAGATGTATGGATAGGCAAACATAACTTGTGAATTATCTCATTGTTCATCTATCTTTATAACAACTATATGTTTATGTCCTTCCTTTTTACATGAGCAGTTAATTTAATTGTTGAATATCTTGTCTAATTGCTTATTGTGGTGTGGATCCGGGAAGTTTTGAGCATCCCACTTGGGGAGGCAATTCTTCCTTTGATCCTTAAGTGCTTTTGTGGTTGGTTGCCAGTGAAGGCAGTCCAAATGGAGTAAGTGCCATTTGGGGCATGCTTGGCTTATCTATGTAAATTGTTTATATCTTGTACATCTTGTTACATTGGCTTATCTTGTATCTGGCTTGTGTATTTATGATCTGATTTGTAAATCTTGTAAACTTTGTAACACTTAGAGATTCTTTTGTTTAAGTTATAATCTGTGGATTTGGGGTAGTTTGTTTCTACTTTACTTGTAATATTTGCTGTAATTGAACCACCCTCAAACCTTAGTCGACCCCATTGCCCAACATAGGCACTAGTCTTAGTTGACTTAGGAAAAGGGCTGACTCTCATGATAGATTAGACTTACACTTGCATTGCTGCTTGATCATCTTAGGCTAGTTTTCCCCCTTTTGGCCTGTAACAAATTGAAACTAACTCCTAGAACATTAACTTAAAATTAACTTAGCAACTTAGGGACAACCCCCCTTAGCTTCCCTAGGGGTAAGCCTAGAAGGAAGAAGTTCCAGTCAAGGTGACAGTGTGGACTTGGGACTTAGACTTTGTGTCTCCGAGGGCACACTAAGTGAGTTGGACTTAGCTCACGTTAGCAAGTGTGCATTAGGACGGCAACAGGTTCTACACTGGCCACAGGCACAGGAAGAGAAGGAGGGCGCACCATTTGGGGGTTTCCAGCAAGGGGGGCGCACCATTCTTTGAGGGAAGGTTCATTGTAGGAGTTTGAGAGGGCTCTTGGACATTTGAGCATTTGGGTTTTACTTGTAAGGCCTTAGCCATGATTTCTAGTGCCTCTTGAGAGAGTTTTATGGTTTAGATTATTTCTTAGAGCAGTGGGACGAATTGGAGAGAAGGAGGGCATTTTTGAGATTCAGATTTGTTCAGTTTGGAGGGGTTATACTTCAGATCTGATCCCGAGACTTCACCCAGTGACTTGCAGTGTCCCGATCTACCTTTCTAGCGAGTTTCAGGTTATTTGGAGGCCTCCATCAGGGCCAAAATTATGGGGTTTGACAGTTTCAAGAGGGTGCAACTCAATCAGAGGATTTAGCATTTGGAGGAGTTTCCCTTGGTATTTCAGTTTGAGATTTCAGGAGGGGATTCTACTCATCCCGATCTACAGTTTGACATCTTCAACATAGCATTTGGAGGTTTTTGACAGTAGGGCCGAATTATTGAGGGTCTTCAAGGTTTCAATAGGGCGTGGCATCTTCCAGCTTGGGGGTTGACACTTCATACTGCTCAGATCTTCTTGTATTGGTATTCATGGTATATTCAACGTTTGGAGGCTTATTGTAGTTTTCTTTGGAGCATTTTGTAGCAGCTTCTATTGTCTTTATTAGAGCCATCTTTTGAGCATTCTAGATCGGCCTCTTCATTGTAGCAGGTTATTCTATTATTATGAATAATATCAGATCTGCAGTGTTTTGGCTTGTCTATCACCTTATTGATCTTGCATATGGTTGAGGTATGTTCCATGATTGTATCTCCTTGTTTATTGCTGCAAAACACATATAAAATCATAAGCAAAACCCTAAGGCTGAAACTTAAGAGGCCAACCTGCAAGTAAACACATGTAAACAAGTAGATCAACAAAGTGTTTGACGAAATGCCACAACCAGAAAAGTTTTAAAAGACACCCAAAACCGTGATGTTCCTTGCATCGTGGCTTGGGAACATTACACACTGTCACCCCAACTGGATACCCTTTTCTATTTAGGAGGAAAAACCTTCTCCAAGGGAGACATCCCTGGACCTAGTGGGTTGATGAAGGGAAATAAATGATGTTGAAATTAATGCAGCTGCAAGAGCCATTCTCCGGAGGATGGAAAAGACCCTAGCTATGGACTAGGGCCCCCAGAACACTCTGGGTGTTTTTTGGTATGAGACCAAGCAGTGTGAGCCATGGCAAAAGACCCTAGCGAGGGCCCCCAGTATATGACTGGGGTTCTTGGTCTTGGACCAAGCAGTAAGTCCCTAGATGTGTCTAGGGCCCCTGGATGTGTTCTAGGGAATCCTTGCCCGTTGCTTGGATTGATCCTTGGATATGTTCCTTGGTGGTTGATATAAGTCCCTAGATGTGTCTAGGGCCCCTGGTTGTGTTACAGGGAATCCTTGCTCAGTGCCTGGATTGATCCTTGGATGTGTTCCTTGGTGCTTGATATAAGTCCCTAGATGTGCCTAGGGCCCCTGGCTGTGTTCCAGGGAACCCTTGTTTAATGCATGGGTTGATCCTTGGTTTTGTACCTTGGTGGATAAGACCCTAGATGTGTTCCAGGGCCCCCAAATGTGTTCTAGGGCAACCTGGTCTTTGACCAGGTAGATCTTGGTGAAATACCAAGATGTGTTGATGTGTGATCCTCTTCCTCTCTCCCAGGATGGTCCATGAGACCTAGGAGTGCCTATGAAGATGGACATGACCACATTGTTGATGTATCCCTCTTATGCAGTGATGATAAAGTTTATAAGTCATTATGAGACTTGTGTGGACATGTTTTGCCATTAAAGAGGACCCCTTGACTTTGTCTTTTAATCCCCTCCTGGTTGATTCTGTTTCCCTCCTTTTTTAATGTAGTGTTGGGGTTTTATAAGACATTTTGACTTAATTGATCTTTAATTAATATTTTTATTAATTAAAATATTAATTTTCTTTTATTTATTTTATTAGGGTTTGACTTAATCCTAATGTTAGGGTTAAAATAGAAAACCCTAACCTACCCACTTAAGCTATAAAAGAAACCCTCCCACTCTCTTTTCATATTCACTTACACACTCACTCTCCTTACTCTTCCCTACTTGCTACGGCTACCTCAGATTGCTTTCCTTGTTTATGGTGTGGCTATCCTAGTGATCTTTCTTCTTCAGATTTGAGGTATTTGATTGGACTCTTGTTTGGCTGTGAGCTTCATATTGTTTTTGTGCTTGTTGGTTAGAGGTATTACAAACCTCTCCTTGATTGCTTTGCTACTGTGGATCTCTCTCAACCCCTGCGAACTGTGTAAGGGTGCCATGGACTGTGTAAGGGTACCACAGATTGAGTAAGGGTGCCACAGACTGGTTTAAGGGTGCACAGACTGGTGGAAGGGTGTCGCGACCCTTCCTTGTGGTTGCCACTGTGGAAATAGAGGTGCCCCGACCCTTCTTAGTGGTTTCCGCTGTGTGTAAGGGGCTATGGGTGCTCCCTTCTCCTGGCTGCCTTTTTGTGACAAGAGTTTTATGCTCATCCTCCCACTGTGTGGTGGATCTCTCTTTGCTGTATCTACCTGTGAGTGATTTCACTCTTTGCCATATATGTTTGCTGGTAGGGTTTTACTACTTGCTGCTACAGTTGCTGATGTCTTCTTTGAAGGGTTTTACTATTTGCTGTATCTATCTTTGTGGGTATCTTCCTTTGCTTAAAGGGTTTGACTGTATATTCAGTTCAGTTTTGAGTGTTTACATCAGCCTTTACCTTAGTCTTCCACTTGGCAAACCTGTCTACCTACATTCATGATAAAGATCAAAACCCTAGAGGTTTGATCCTTGAACTTTAAGCTAATTATCTGAGCATTTGAAAGAGGATTACATTAACATGTGACAGGTACGTTCTTCATTAGCTAGAGGTAAGCTAAGGTTAATTTTTGCACTCAGAAATTTAGATTATGTTCAGATTTATTTTTATATGTTCAGATCTTGCTGTCTATATTTAAATTTGTTTAAATCATTGTTTTAATGTGCTGATCTACTTTTGTTTAAGAGAACATAATTAAAAATATATCACTGTCTTCTCTATTTTTCAAATTCTAACAAATGATAAGTAAACTACCCCTCTCTCTAGGTCACTCAAGTCAAGTTTAAGTCTTGAAGGATGACGCAAAAGAAATATAAAGTGTAGCTGCCCCTTACCAATACAACAACAAGTGTTAAAGGCAATAACAAATGATAATGATGCTTCAACAAGACAATAAACTTGTGAATATATGCCGGTTGTCTATGTATGCAGCAAATGACAACTAGATGATAGCGATAAGTAAATGATAACAACTGCAAATTTGTATCAACAAGAACGCACTTGTGCGGACAATGTGAGCAAGCATTTAAAGCATCAATGATAATACTTTGTCTTTATGTGAGTTCTCTAAATATATCAACCAACAATTGGATTTAAACAGGTTGTCTAAGTTAAATGTAACATCAGTAAAATAGAAGTAATGACAACAGTAAACAAGCTTCAGAAATGTACTCTGCTAAGGCAATTGAACAAACACTTGAGCATATATTGAGAGTAACTTGCCTTGTACAAATTCTGGGCTGTGTTATCCCCCACTTTTAGGGATAACTAAGGAGATTATGTCTTGAGGCCCATAGGTCTTAGACATGGAGTGCCAAGAGCCAGATCGACTTGAGCATGGCCCTAGAGGGCCCATGTTTTCTCCCTTTCAGCGCCTCCACTTTGTCAGCAATAGCAGCAGCATCCATCACCTCAGATTGGTCCTGTATCGGAGATGGTTCTTGCTCCATGAGGTAATGAGTCCGGGTATCATGGTATGTGTCACTCTGATCCTCAAAACCTTTGAATATGTCCATTTAATTCCTTTTGTTTCTAACGGGTGCTTGAATCTTACACTTAAGCACTTGACCATGTTTGGGGAGAATGACAGGATGCCCTAGTAAGCATGTGCCCATAGTTTTTTGAGTTGCCACTGGGGGGATTCATAAAAAGTCATCGTCCGCTCCCGTCATACTTATCACTTTCCATCTTACTTCCCGCTCACCCATCCCATTACATTGGTCCGGGCATTGGGTTGGCCAATCATTCAAGGGTTGCACCTTTCCTTGTGGGAAGAAGGGGCTGAAGGCCCAGAAGGTAAAAGCAAGATGGAAAAAGATAAAATCCTAGAAAAAAAACCTTGAGATGCTTCGCCCAGGGATCCCCGAGAAAGAAGTAAAAAGCTTCTCAACAAGAAACAAGAGGGACTCATAAAAATAATAAAACAAGACCTACTCAGAGGATGGGGGGTCTCATCATGAGCCAGCCTATTAAGTCCATGGGCACCTAGCGGTATGACACTACTAGGAGCTGGTTACCACGCCAGGGTAGTGGCTCTTGGTTGCATGGCCAAGAGAAAGGGGGTCACATCACGAGCCAACCTTCTCATTTCTGTGAAAGTGCTTGTGGGTAACATTACCACCACTGGTCACCATGCTAGGGCAGTGTCCCTTGATTAGCTTCTTGAAAGAAAAAAACAATAAAGAATAAAGAATAAAAGGCATTAATGGGCTTGGAAACATTTGCATCCAGGACAGGTGCAACTCGCCTTCTACAAAGGCACCCACAGGTAAGCCTTGCATTTCCCTGCTATCATTGCACCCATTGTCAGGACATCCCTTATCCATCTCACCCATTAACATGACTTGGATTTGATCTCTTCCTGAAACATCCCTTTTTCAGTGGACACTAGCCCAATAGGACGCCCTGTCATTTCCTCCAGACTTACCTTGCAGATTTGTATAATGTCTTTGAGCACTTGACTGGGTAAAAGGGGCTTTATGCACATGTTTAATAAAATTGATGATTGGATGTGATTGACATTGCTATGATCCATGTGACTTATGAGCCCATGGAGGGCGTATCTGTTGATGTGCAGGATCATACACGACGGTCATGTACCATATTGGACAGGTACACACGGGGAGATGATCAGTTTGGACCTCCATGGGGCTGAAGATCCCACGAGATGGATGTTGAGACCCCAGCAGGGGGCAGAGACAGGACAAAGCGTTTGCATCACTAAAGAGCAAAACGTTCCACCAGAGGCAGCTAAGCAAACCTGTACCCAAGGGGGTTGTGCCCTCTCCACTGAGACGTTGGCCTTGGAAGGCCCATGACATCACCTATGACCTCCTATGACGTCATCCAACGATATGGGAGTGTGGGAGGCAGTTGTGGCATGATTGGCACATGTGGCAGCTTCCAGAGGCCTAAGAAGGGCGAACGTTTTGCTCCAGGAGGCCACATTTTCCCTAGAAAGGGCTAAAGTCACCCTAAAGGGGCATGACGTCTTCATTATTTGCTTGATTAGGGTTTCATTATGACATTTTAATGTCAAACAATATTATTTTGTATTTTGGCCTTGTCGACCTTTTGATGACCTAAAATTTAATTAAGGTCATTAGTACTGTATAATTAAGAGAGTAAAACTCTCATTTTAGACATCATCTTTCACTCACCACTGGGTGAGGTCTGAAATTTTCGGCCCTCTTAGGGTTATTGGCTGAAATTATGGCGCACTTGTTGAAGGAGACTTCTTTTGGTGATTTTTTGGCATTTATCTTGGTGGAAGGTTTACAACTAGGGTATGGCTATGTGAATGCTTGGTGGATGTAAGTAAATTTATGCAAAACACTTCTTTATTGAATGGTTATGGTATTGTTTACTTGCATTTTGTTATTATAATTTACTGGATTAAACCCTAGGTGACAAGCACATGTTGGTGTCCTTGTCTCATGTCCCTACTAAGTTAAAGAGCCATTTGGTTTTGCTGAAGTTAGATAGAGCCTTGCCATAGCAACACTCTAATCCTATTCTTCTAGCCTAGCCGTTTTTTATCTTGTCTTTGAGCCAAGGAAGGAGAAAACGCACTAAGGCCTAGGGTTTCTACACCTTAGTGAGTCGTTTTCCCTAGGGTTTGATTGATGAAGCCTTGCCTTAGAAACACTTCATCATCAAACTCTCTTGTCCTTATCCATAGCATCTATCACTCAAGCTAGCTGTTTTATTCTTGTCAATGAGCTGAAGAAGGAGGAGAAAGCACTAAGGCCTAGGGTTTCTACACCTTGTTATCGCACAGTTTGTAGCTAGGATAAAAGACTATAAAGTAGAGGGCCAAACTAGCGTAACAGGAACCTATCCCACCCAATGTCACCACGATGGGATGGTTCTTTCTCTTCAGGGAGGTAAGGCCCAGGGGAGATGTCCCCGGTGACCTGGGGTTTTAAAGAGGCTAAAGGATAATTAGATAATGACAAATTTCCCCCTTCACAGATCACCACCAAAACAGATAGTCCGGCCAAAGGCCAATTTAAAGTAAACTCCCAAGGAAAGTATACCTGCCTGGAACAAAACAACAACAAATTGATACTTGCAAGCTCTTCAGTGGGTTAGTACTTCATATAGAGACTATCTGATGTTCAATGTAAGCAATTTGAAAGTAAATGTTGACAAAGTCAATGTTTACAAAATAGCAATAAAATAATGTCACTTCACCAATAGATACTAGAACAATGTGACATCCAATGTAATAAACCAACACTTTACTCAATTTATGCCTAAAACTACATTCAATTGCTCACAAGATGAAACGTTGCTGCAATAAAGATGAAATATCCATCAATGACGTCAACAACTTAGGGTTAGTAGGGTTAGCTAGAGTTAGGGTTAGAGTAGTTAGGGTTTCAATTCAAAATCTTTGAGAGAGTTTAGATCAAGTTCTACTTCAACGTTTGAGGTCTTAGATCAGTGCCTTAGGGTTTAATGGAGTCATAAATGAAGGACGCAAGAGTTGAAGGGGATGAGATTTAAAGGACCAGAGGGATAAGTTTTGAAGTGCTGCTAAAGCAGGGCTTCAAAATCATAACCCTAGGGGAGAGAGGCTCACTCCGGTGTTGCTAAAGCAAGGCTTTGTTCTCTCTCCTCCTTCCCGGCAAACAACTAGCTCAAATGAAATACAAAATCAAGACAAGAGGGCTTAAAGAGGGAGAGTGTTGCTAAGGCAAGGCTCTTTCATCAAACCCTAAAAGAAAACGGCCCTAGGTGTAGATGACCTAGGCTTGGGACGTCCTCTTCCTCTTGAAGTCAAAATGGTACGGCTAACTAAAGGGAGGAAGAAAAAGGAGTGTAGCTATGGCTAGGCTCTCTTCTTCTTCTTCAATGGATAAAAACTTTTCTATCAGGGGACATGAGACAAAGACCTACTTGTGTGCTTGTCACCTAGGGTTTTTGTTCAACAAATTATAAATACATGTAAGAAAATAAGACTATAACCATTCAATCAAGAAGTTTTGCAGAAAAATACTTACAATTCATCAAGAAATAATCATGCAAACCCTAGTTGTAACACCTTCCTTCAAGAAAAACATCATGAATGCCAAAAATCTCTTCCTTCAACAAGTGCGCCTTCCTTAAATTAGCCAATAACCGAAATAGGGCACTAAAAATCAAACCTCACTAACGAGTGAGTAAGTTGTTCTGATCAAATGAGGATCAAAATCCTCAATATATACTGTATCAATGACCCAATTTTACTTTTTAGGTCATAAAAAGGCTGACAAGGCCATAATGTCAAAATCATATTGTTTTTACATTAAATGCTAAGTAAAAACCCTAATTAAGCAGAAAAGAGAGTAAAATCCCCTTCAAGGGAGGCGCTAGCCCTTTCTAGGGCAAATGAGACATCCAGGAGAAAAACGTTAGCCCCCCAGGGGCCTCTCCAACATGCCACACGTGCCACTGCTGCCTAGTCTGCCTCCAAAAGCATCCATGAAGCTGGATGACGTCATGGTGAAGATGGGGACATCCTAAGCCTTCCAAGGCTAGCGTTCCACTGAAAAGGGGTCATTCCCCCTAGGTCTAGTCTTGCCGGAGTGTCTCTGGTGGAATGTCCTCTTCCTCTAAGGTGCAAAACCCCTGATCAAGCTCTGTCCTGTCTCTGCCCCTTGATGGGGTCTCAGCATCCATCTGGTGGGCTCTTCAGCCCCATAGAGGTCCGAACTGGTCATCTCCCCATGTGTACCGGTCCAAATGGTACCTGTCCATCGGGCATGGTCCTGCACATCAAAAGCTACGCCCTCCATGGGCTCATCAGTCACAGGGATCNCGATATGGCATTCAATGCAACAAATCGATACTTAACTCAATTAATGCCTTTAACTACCATTCAATTGCTCAATAAATGAAACGTTGTTGCATCAATGATATAATAGCAAAGGATGACATCAGCATTTAGGGTTAGTAAGTTAGTTAGAGCTAGGGTTAGTGTAGTTAGGGTTTCAATTGAAAAGTTTTGAGAGAGTGTTTAGATCGAGTTCTTACTTCAACGTTTGAGGTCTTAGATCAATGCCTTAGGGTTTAATGGAGTCACAAATGAAGGACGCAAGAGTTGAAGGGGATGAGACTTAAAGGACTAGAGGGATAAGTTTTGAAATGCTGCTAAAGCAAGGCTTCAAAATCATAACCCTAGGGGAGAGAGGCTCACTCTGGTGTTGCTAAAGCAAGGCCTCGTGTTCTCTCTTCCTTCCCGGCAAACAGCTAGCTCAAATGAAATACAAAGTCAAGACAAGAGGGTTTAAAGACGGAGAGTGTTGCTAAGGCAAGGCTCTTTCATCAAACCCTAAAAGAAAACGGCCCTAGGTGTAGGTGACCTAGGCCTGGGACGTCCTCTTCCTCTTGAAGTCAAAAAGGTACGGCTAGCTAAAGAGAAGAAGAAAAAGGAGTGTAGTTATGGCTAGGCTCTCTTCTTCTTCTTCGATGGCTAAAAGATTTTCTATCAGGGGACATGAGACAAGGACCTACTTGTGTGCTTGTCACCTAGGGGTTTTATTCAGCAAATTATAAATACATGTAAGAAAATAAGACTACAACCATTCAATCAAGAAGTTTTGCAGAAATATACTTACAATTCATCAAGAAATAATCATGCAAACCCTAGTTGTAACACCTTCCTTCAAGAAAAACACCATAGAATGCCAAAAAATCTCTTCCTTCAACAAGTGTGCCTTCCTTAAATCAGCCAATAACCCAAATAGGGCGCTAAAATCAGACCTCACTATGAGTGAGTAAGTTGTGATGATAAAATGAGGATCAAAATCCTCAATATATACTGTATCAATGACCTAATTTTACTTTTTAGGTCATAAAAAGGCCGACNCTTCCTTCAAGAAAAACACCATAGAATGCCAAAAATATCTTCCTTCAACAAGTGTGCCTTCCTTAAATCAGCCAATAACCCAAATAGGGCACTAAAAATCAAACCTCACTATGAGTGAGTAAGTTGTTATGATAAAATGAGGATCAAAATCCTCAATATATACTGTATCAATGACCTAATTTTCCTTTTTTAGGTCATAAAAAGGCTGACAAGGCCATAATGTCAAAATCATATTGTTTTTACATTAAATGCTAAGTAAAAACCCTAATTAAGCAGAAAAGAGAGTAAAATCCACTCCAAGGGAGGCGCTAGCCCTTTCTAGGGAAAATGAGACATCCAGGAGCAAAACGTTAGCCCCCCGGGGGCCTCTCCAACATGCCACACGTGCCACTGTTGCACAGTCTGCCTCCAAAAGTGTCCATGAAGCTGGATGATGTCATGGTGAAGATGGGGACATTCTAAGCCTTCCAAGGCTAGCATTCCACTGAAAAGGGGTCATTCCCCCTAGGTCTAGTCCTGTCGGAGTGTCTCTGGTGGAACGTCCTCTTCCTCTCAGGTGAAAAACCCATGATCAAGCTATGTCATATACTTTCCCCCTAATGGGGCCTCAACATCCATCTGGTGGGCTCTTCATCCCCATGGAGGTCTGAACTGGTCATCTCCCTATACGTACCAGTCCAAATGGTACCTGTCCGTCGGGCACAGTCCTGTACATCAAAAGCTACGCCCTCCATGGGCTTATCAATCACAGGGATCATATCAATGTCAATCACATATCATCATAAATATTATTAAACATATGCATAAAACCCCTAATACATTAGTCAATAGCTCAAAAACATTACAAAAACCTGCAATACAAGATTGGGGAAAAGGACAAGGCATCCTATTGGGCTAGTGTCCATAAGAAAAGGAAAGTTTCCAGAAAGATCTCATCCAAGCCATGTAAGTGAGGTGATGTGTTTAGGGGATGTCCAAACATGTGGGTGCATTGAGGGCCAAGGATGCATAAGTGTTACCTATGGTTGCCTTTGTAGAGGGCGAGTTGTACCTATCATGGATGCATTTCTTCCAATCCCATTTTTGCCTTTATTCTTTTTATTCTTGTTTTATTCTTTTATTTTCTTTTTGTTCAAGAACTAACCAGGGGACACTGCCTTGTCATTATGACCAGAGATGAAAATGTTACCGTTAAGCCCTAATATTGGCTCATTACCCCTTAATTGGGGCATATTATATTAGTAATGTTATTTTATTTATGTCGGCTTTAGGCCATTAGTTGTAATTATACCTCCTAGTCTCCT
>JZKD02S1361549.1:790-11541 GCA_000966675.3 Picea glauca
TATATATATATATATATATATATATATATATTGAAAGTACAAAAAATCATATTGGGATGAAAAGCACTTTCTATTAATTCATTCAATGCTTAATATGAAGTTGATATGTGACACTTAAAACAAATCATTGAGACATTTAAAAAATATTAATAAGAAAAAAAAAATTCAATGTGGGCCATAAATACAATAGTTCAATATCCACCTACTTTAATATCATCTTTATATGTATACTAGCATAGATCAATCTTAACTCCCGATCTATCATGCATAGAGAGGGATCAAATCCCTCGAGGTGAAAACCTCATTTTAGAGTAAAAAACTTGAGGAAATGTTTGCACCTTGAGGGATTTGTCCCTCTGGACTCATGATAGATCATGAGTTAAGATGGATCTATGGAACATCTATGTTGGTTCTAGTGGTGAGCATGAACGCTGAATTTTTAGATGATAATCTTTATCTATATGTATATGTTTAAGATGATTGATACTTTGAAATTTACATCATTATTAATTCAAATAATAACAAAGTAACAATGTTTAGTGGTGAATATGTTGAATAATAAGAAAATGAAATTTTTAAGATATATACACTACATCATATAATTAAGAACGAAGATATTGAATAACTCATATATATCAAAGCATCTTCTTTCACTTTTCTCTTACACACACCTCAACACTTTCCCATCTTTTTATATAGATCATATGAAAATGAATTTGGTTTCTTTTTATATAGATGATATGGAAATGGAGGTTGAAATTGGATACCATGCAAAGCTTTAACTCGAGATATTGCACTAAAAGTGATACCTTGAGGAATTTCAAACCTCCCTAGTTTTTCACATTTTATATATCTTAATATTATAAAGGTTTTAATGTGAAAATATTAATAGATAAATTACACCTAACCAAACAAAGTATAGGACTTTTGATTTATATCTATGTTTTGAAATTTGATTTCTAAATTCAAGCACATCCCTAGTTTTTCACATTTTATATATCTTAATATTATAATGGTTTTAATGTGAAAATATTAATAAATAAATCACACCTTAACTAAACAAAGTAGAGGAATTCAACTTATATATTCATTTTGAAATTGGTTTTCATTATTGATAAATTCATTTGTCTTAGTAATTTCTAGTGTCTTATAATTGAAATAAATATAGAGGATTAATTTCCTTTGTATAATTACTTCAATTAATCAATGCACCCTATTCATTTCCTCAATTAATTAATACACATAATCATTTTTCATAGTATTATCATTGAAATCAATGCACCCTATTGTTTTATGTTATATCATTGTTAAAATGAATACAACTACTCTATTATGCTAAATCATTTTACATTGTATCATCACTTAAATCAATGCATATTTTTCTGCATTATGTCATTATTGAAATCAATGTAACTAATTGCTCTAAATCTATTATGTCATCACTAAAATCAATGCATTGTATTATTTTTCATTATATCATTATTGAAATAAATGCACCTTTTTGTTTTGTGTTATATCATTGTGGAACTCATTTAGACTCCCTTATTTCTCTAAATTATTTTTTTAATATCATCACTTACATAGATATGCCTTATTGTTTTATGTTATATCATTGTCACTGAAATCAATGCACCATATTGTTTTATGTTATATTATTGTTAAAATGAATACAACTACTTGATTATGTTGAATAAAGTTTCATTGTAACATAACTTAAATCAATGCATATTGTTTTGCATTATGTCATTATTGAAATCAATGAAACTAATTGCTTGAAATCATTTATCATTGTGTGATCACTAAAATCAATGCATTGTATTGTTTTTCACTATATCATTATTGAAATCATAGCAATTAATTGCTCTAAATCATGTTTTATTCTACCATCTCTAAAATGAATGCACCTTATTGTTTTGTGTTATGTCATTATTGAAATCATTTCAACTCTCTTATTTCTCTAAATCATATTTTTAATATCATGACTGAAATTAATGCCCTATTGTTTTGTATTATATCATTGCTAAAATTAATGTAGATATTCAAGGATTTATATTGCATTCTCCTTTCTTTTACTTGATTGAAACATATCAATAGTATCAACCTAAATCTCTTGAATTTTGAAACATTTTTCATTTTTATAACTTATTAAAGAATAATCATATATCTTAAAGAATAATTATATATCTTGAGAAACTTTTCATCCTATTCATATTGAAGTATTATCTCAGTAATATATTTAATCACAATATACTTCTTGTTACTTTACATATGAAACAATTTGAAAATAGATGAATGTCCAAAAAATGACTACTTTTGTCATATTAGACTCATTAAAAAGTAATCTTATATATTTATATAATACATAATAAATATGCAACTAAGAGAAAGTTAAACCTTCATTCACTAATAAGTCAATATATAGATTATTATTACACACTATGGATTATTATATTTAATATAACATATAATCTATAATATACTATGGATCATATTCTTAAAGTGATATTGATATATAAATATATCTGAATATAATGTAAATATGATACATATAGAATTATTTATGGATCATAATCAATCATATATATATATATATATTATTTTGATATTCATTATGTTATTAATCTCCAACATATGCACTTAGGGACATCAAATTCTTCAACATGCAGTTTTTTTTAATGTCAAATGGGGAGTTTAGAAAGAATCATAGAAGCTCTAACCTAGGAGAATTGTATTAATGTTCCATATTTTGTTGGACAGTGGCATTTTGACTATTGATAGTAAATTGTTCTTCACGTTAATCAATCTCTTTGTAAATGTGTACTTGACTTTGCCGAGCCTTGTGGGATCAGTCTTTTTCCACATTGAGACTTCACCATTTTTCCAATGCTAGCTGTCAATGGATCAACATTTTTATGTGTTAGCATGATAGATTACCTCACCAACGGGTTGTATCAAGACACTGTAAGAATAGTTGAATTTCGTAAACAATTGGTATCAACGCATCCCTAAAGTTGTGCGTTGTTCCAACAAGAGACCACCAACTGCTCCACTAGGTATATCCTTTTCAAACACTCCAAGATATTCGAGGCATGTTACATTTCTCAAAAAAAAACTTTTACGAATAGGGCGTAGAGAAGGGGATCAGGGATTACCCTTTCACCCAGCAGTGAAATTACAGTGGATAGCTTCAAAAATCAATAGCATTAAGGCACGTAATCTTTGATCAGGAGTTTTATATTTAGATATTCGTCCACTAGCCTACGAAAGCATTATGGGGAACAGGTTTATAAAGATAATTTTTCTGAGGTAAGCATTTAAAAAATGAGCCCAAGTCATGTAGAGTAGACGAGGGAAATAGTATGTTATTCAATTTCTGGGAGAAAAGCAGCCCTGCTTACTTATACCCATTCGCTATTTGCTCTCCATTGCATGCTGAAGACATCATGAACATGAGCTATTCGTTTCGAATTAGGTTTTGTTGGAGCAGGTACATCCAATACCGGGTGCAGATTACAACCTAATACTATGCAATAATTGTCCTCCACACTCTGGTTTTGATCCAAACATTTGTCTACTTCTGTTAGATTATTTGTTTAAATTCATAGCCTGTTCACATAGAATTCCTACCCAACTTCTCGGAATTCTTCATTCTTCACTCCACTTCTCTCAATTTATTTGAATCGTTTTCTGCAACCTTGGCCCTGCTACAAGGTTCGAGAAGTTAACTTCAAGTTCAAACTCAGACAGCTTAAGGATGAAGTCGGTATCAGGGAACACTGATGCGAAGCTACCACTTCCCCCAACAGTAGGATGGAGAATTAGAGGGGTGGCAATCTTTGACTTTCTTCTGAGGTTGCTTGCCATTGCTGCCACGCTTTCTGCAGCTATTTCCATGGGCACAAATAATGAAACTCTGCCATTTTTCACCCAGTTCTTCCAATTCGAAGCCAAATTCAACAACCTATCAGCCTTCATGTACGTATAACGCTACTCTTCCTCCTTTTCTTAAATAATTAGCACGAGTCCCAATCATATTATATCTCAACAATAATTCTTCAGATTTATTGTTAATTATGGATTCAGATACTTCGTAATAGCCAACGCCACTGTGGGTGGATACCTACTGTTATCTTTGCCTTTTTCCATCCTGAACATAGTGAGACCCCGTGCAGCAGCCTCAAGAGTCTTTCTCATCTTATTCGATACAGTGAGTATGCACTATTTCATTTTGCTCAGAATTTCGTTTTATAATACGTATATTGTGGGTTTTGAAAGTAGTGAAGATTAGAGATCTTGTAATGACAGGTGATGGTGGCTGTGTGTACATCGGGAGCGGCGGCAGCGACAGCAATAGTGTATGTGGCTCGCAAAGGAAACGCCCGCACCAACTGGTTTGCGATCTGTCAACGGTTCAATTCATTCTGTGACCAGGCCATCGGTGCTCTCAGTGCGTCCTTCGCTGGAGTGGTGTTCCTAATTCTTCTGGTTCTGTTATCTGCTTTAATTCTCTGCAGGCGCCGGACCGAGATTCATTCGTCCAAAATCTGATAAAGCATAGTTTATAGCATTGTGCTATATTTATGGTATTTTATGCATGCAAGGATCTAATCAGTCAATTCTTTTGATTGTTTGGCCGTGCAGACTTGCCTTTGATGAAAGGCATCTATCTGTAACCTTCCCCTTCCCCCTGTAAAGTTTCACTTCCTTAAATTAAGAATTGGTATCAGTTAGCCGGGCATACTTTATCTTTTATCAAAATCAACGAACTTATCACGATATATTAATCTAGGTTATTATGTCAATTATATTAGCAAGTAAACCACAGCATAATAAGTATAATAAATTAATTATTGTAAAATACTATGAAGTAATTCATTATATATATATATATATATATATATATATATATATATATATATATGATAAGTGAAGCAGGTTTAATGGTTAAGAACATATGAATTTAGAAAATTTTCTATTTTAAAAATTAGATTATTTATTATTTTTTTATTTTATTTAAGTGTAATCTTAAAATTAAATTATTTATTATTAAAAAATTATTATAAAGATACATTTTTCTATTAAAACAATAATAAAATAAATTATTTTAACATTACAAGAATTATGTTGATAAATTTAAAAATACATCCTCACAAATTAATGTAGAGATAAATTCTTGACCACACACAAACAAAAAAATTTAAATAAATGAAAAAAAAAACATAATAAATATCAACAAACACTTAAAAAAAGTATTAAAAATAAATAAAAAAATATTAAAAATAATGTGGAGATAAATTATTGACCCCACACAAGGTTAAAGATTTATAAAAAAAATCAAAATAAATGTCAACAAACATGTAAAGGAGGAGCTGCTATTATAAAAATACAGTGTTTTACTAAAAGGTGATAAAACAAATTATTTAACATTACATGAATTATTATGTTGATAGATTTAAAAACACATTTCTACAAATTAGTGTATAGATAAATTCTTGATCACACACAAGGCCAAGAATTTATAAATGTAAAAACATAATAAATATTAACAAGTATTATAAATAAATAAAAAATAATAATACTAAAAAACACTACCATAACTTTAATAAAACAAATTACTTTAACATCATATAAATTATTATGTTGATAGATTTAAAAACACATCCTTACAAATTAATGTAGAGATAAATTGTTGACCATACACAAGGTAAAAAATTTATAAATGAAAAAACATAATAAAAATCAACAAAAATGTAAGGAAGAGATGTATTATAAATAAATAAAAAATAATAATACTAAAAGTCACTAAAAATAAATTTTTGACCACCCACAAGGTAAAGGATTACTAAAAAAACTTAATAAATATACAAAAAAAAATGTAAGAAGAAGATGTATTATAAATAAATAAAAAATAAGAATAGTAAAAATCAATGTTAATGATGTATTAAAAAAATTTAAATATAATTTATAAAAGATATGTTTTCTTAATAATATTTTATAAATTAAAAAAAATCTATAATATAAAAAAGATTGTATTTCAATTTTTTAATAGCTCAAAAGTTAATATAATTTATATACATGTTATTAGAAATATTTTTATTTTTTTTAATTTGCTAGTTTTATGAAAATATTGAATAGCAATAATTTTCATGTCCATAATTAATATGGAAGTTATTTATAATCCTGTTCTTTAAGAAATAATATTGAATCACAATTTTTTTTTCAGATTTTTTTTTATCCCATATGTTTAGTAATGCGAGTTCAGAGTGCTTAACTAATTGAAATTCAGAAACTCAAAAAGTCAAAATTCATAAAGTGAACCAATTTCTTATCATAATCCTCATAATCCCCTTAACTAGTTCTTTTCATTTCCCGACATGGTTCCTTATTTGCACATCTAGGCTAACAATATTCTTTTTTTTTTAAAGAGTGGGTTGCTACTTCATATAGTTCTAATCAATTCCATGAATTTCATCCTTAGGATATGGTTGTTGACATGATTACTATGTTTTTGGTTTAGTTTATGTTTTTGGTTTAGTTTAGTGGTTTTTTTGAGGAGGCATGTAATTGAGGATGAGAATTTTTGAGATTTTATATTTGTTTGCGGAGTCTATCAAAAAATAGTATTTTCATAATCTCAGATTTTAATCTACTTAATTTTCTTACGCATTTTTTTTTTTATAAAAATTGGTTAATGTTAATATTAGCCACTTAACCCCCCAGATGGGGTTCCACGCGGAAAAGAAGGGGCACATGGAGGCGCGCAAGGAGAGGCCATTTATTGTGGCCAACCGCCCTCACACCATCGCCAGTTATGAGGGCTCCCACCTCCGTCGGCCTTCGTCCATCGATGGGGCCTCTCACGTGCAAGAACAAGCCGGCCAGCCAGAGCATTAAGCTCTCAGCTTTAATGGTTGCAGCCATCGTTTATGTTATTATCCGTCTTACCGGAACCCGTAGGATGTATGCACAGCTCACAGAGCTAAGCAGGAATAGGAGTGTAGGAGACATCTTGGCATTGGTCCTCATTCTCACCATGCCGCGAGCTAGAGGCAGACCCCGTAGATGAGCAGGATGGTATGCGGCTGACTCCAGGAGGAAAAGGCATAAGCGGTTTGAACGGGCTCTGGTTCTGGCTAAGAGGAAAAAATGCAGGGAGACCACAGCAACAAACTCGCCCCCCAGAACCTATGTCGAGGAAATTCCGACCATGGAAGTCCCCCCGGACTTCTCTGAGAGTCGAATGTTTACGGTTCTGGATAATTGGAAGCCCCCGGTGTGCATTGAAGCAGCAGCACCAACGCTCAGCTCGAAAGAGGCATGTGGTCCTAGTGACGCTCCCAACAAAGAATTCACCACTTGCCTGAGTAGAGGAGGAGCTGTCGGAAAGCAACACCGACTCGCAGCCGCAGAGAAAGTCGCATGGTCACCAGGAGACAGATGCCAAACAGAAGTCATCGCCCCTTCCACCACTCCTCCACCTGGAGCACCTAAACTTGATCTTCGAGGTCCGCAACATGGTGGATGACCAAATCTCTAGGGTTGTCCACGTTAGCCAACGCTTGGACATGTTGTACGTAGCCTACTCCAGTGCCACACCTCGGCGACAATGCCTCACCTGCGCTCAGCTCTATGCCATTCCTGTCAACAGCAGCAAGGCGATGGACGACAACGAGGACTCCGGTGAATAGGTTCTTCTGTTTAGCATTACCTCCAACTCCTTCTCTTTTGATGTTTATCAGAGCTATAGCTCTTTTAGTTAATAGCATGGTTAGCGTTAGCACAGGTCTTACTAAACTGTTAATGAAAATGGACATGCACCCTAGTTTCCTCCGGGCAAGGTGGTGAAACGAGCTGTTTGATTTTGTATGCTATTTTGGACAGGCCAGTTGTCCTGGTTTCCTGCATAGGCGGGACAGCCGGCACCTGTATGTCATGGGGTATTTCTTTTTTGAAGTTTTAATATAACATGATTCACCTTTTTACTTAAAAAAAAAAATATTAGCCACTTAACCCACCTATTTGGTAGATATTGGATAATGTCAATATTAGCCACTTAACCCACCTATTTGGTAGACATTGAATAATGTCAATATTAGTCACTTAACCCACCTATTTGGTAGGCATTGGCTAATGTCAATATTAACCACTTAACCCACATATTTGATAGACATTGGCTAATGTCAATATTATCCACCTAACCCACCTATTTGGTAGACATTGGCTAATGTCAATTTCATCCCACAATTTATTTTATGTGAACAAACCCATCTTAATCCATTCTAGATTTATATTTATGTAATTTCCAAAAATATTACAAATATCTTGAAAAATTGACAAATGTCAAAGATGAATGGATAGATTTGAGAATTGAACTCTACCCCAAAGATGGAGTTCCTCTTGTAAAACTATTTAAGAATCAATATGGTTTGAAAGATAGAGGTCTAGGTATTACCAAAGAGAATTGGTAAAGTGAAACTAAGTTTGTAATGCACTAGATATATATAGGAGAGTTCAACATAGCTAAATTAGATGGTTTATTCCTTAAAAAAAAAGAGGCCTTGAGGTTGGAGCTCTTCCATTACTCACCACTCTACCATGCAAAAGGACAACCAAAGTGAGATTTGAATCATTTTCAATTTTGTAATCGCAAAACAAATGATTGTCGATAAGTTGTTTACCTTCATAAAAAAATCATTATTTGACTATTAAAATCTCTAACATAAACACCACTTGTTTTTTTATATCCACTACATAAGTAAAAGAGACCATACAAAAAATAAAGTTTTCCCTATAAGAAAAATGCCCATGATTTGAAAGATTTTAATAAGAACCCTTAGTGTTTAGGGCCACCTGAATAGAGGAGTTTATCATAGAAATTACTTTGAACACTTTCCTTGTGGGCATTTCTTTGAACAATTAACTTGTAGGAAAGAGCGCCCCTATAGATTTCTAAACATCAGGTCCTTCATCAAACATGTTTCATGAAGACATTGTAGTGAACACATCTCATGCAAACCTCGCATCTAAAAAATTCATTGCATCTTGGTTATTATCACACTATCGATACCCATGAAAACACTCTGCCAGAACCTTAAGTATATCCGACACTCGAAGACCTTTACAGAAAAAGGTAGCCACAATATCTCCAGCAAAACATGCAAATGAAAAGAGTGAAGGGAGCTCTAACTGAATAGTTCATAAGGCACAATACTTGCTAATGTTTTGTAAATGGGGCAGTTAGCTAAGTGGGCTTGATTGTGGGGAAAGCTCCACAGTTAAGCGCGCTTGAGCCAAAGACGTCTTGGGATGGGTGAGCGCCCAAGGAGTTTTGGTTACCGGATGCAAGCCCCGGAAGTGATGATTATTGATCACTTGTAACTAATCCCACTTCTTCATTTGTGTGAGCATCACCTGATACAATGAATGCTAACTAAACTATTCAGATAATGAGAATTATTGAACATTTATAACTAATACTCATAAATATAAGTTATAGATTAATATCATATTTTATCAATATTCATAGATAATCATCTACAATTAAAAAAATCAAATACCAATTATTAATTAATATTATTTACCTTTATATAATTTAACAAAATATTTAAACTTACTCTTAATATCACACACATTAATTATGCCACATTCTATTGAATAAGTTGTTAGTTAAAAGTAATGTTTTATACGAGGGATATTTAATTTTTTTATTACAAATTTGGAAATTAACTTATAAAGTTAACATGAAATAGTAGCTCCACAAAACTGATCTCACCATTTTATCACATTTTATTTTCTTAATCAATAGTGTCCCATCTCAATTAACCTATGATAATAAAAACATTTAATTACATCGTCAGCATCCCCTTCATGACGGTATGACTTTTGTTAATTATTTTCGAGGTTTATATTCCTCGAGACGGTTACCGTTTTTATCGTATTTTATTACCGAAAATTAAAGGTGTTCCACCCTTCCTAGCTTACGATGATAACATCTAATTGCATGGCTTAATTTCCGTTGTTCCCTTTCATGAAGCTAGTGCTTATGTTGTTTAAGGTTTCTATTGATTAGCATGGCTTATAAATATTTGGAGGAAATTGAAAGTCAATCGTCATATAACTTTCAAGGACAATATTTTTGTAATTTTCAAACCAATTTCATTTTATTTTTTTCATCTTATGATGTTGAAATTAATTTTATTGAAAAAAATATTATAAGCACATTTTGTTTTATCCTCAACAAAATTAGATTGGTTATTTATTTATTTTTCTAAACCAATAGTAATCCTTAAAAGTAAATTGGTTAATTAATGTAATCCTAAAAATTATATTGGTTAATTAATTTTTATGTAATTATATTTGTTATTTGATTTTTCCTCTTTACTTAAAAATAAAAAATATTTGAATATCAATATTTTCATATTACATTTTAAAAATATCCATTACTAAATTAAATATACTTAAAATCTATATATTTTGAAATTAATTTTATGATTTATGTATTTATTAATAAAAAAATGGGTCTCATATTAATTAATATATATTATTCATAAGGGCATATAAACTTTAATATATAATAATCTATATTTTAACATAGATAATCATAAGGGAATAATACATATCAATTAAGTTGGGATGAATAATTGTTATCCTTCCTATTCAATCTTTTAAAAAATATTTTATATTTATTATATGTCAAATATATATTGTTTTTTTTCATTCAAATTTTGTTATAAACTAATTTTTTTTTTTTT
>JZKD02S1361560.1:0-11541 GCA_000966675.3 Picea glauca
AAAGGAGGTTTCCCCCTCGAAGAGGCTTATTATCTGATATTATCTCTTTTTCAAGGCGTTGAGTACTTTTCTTGAGGTTTTTCTATGCTATATTGATGTTTGGTTCTTAACATGTAGTCACTACTCATTTGACTAATTTTCTTGAAACTTTCTTGTTGCAATGTCTAACAGCCCCTGAAACATTCTCAAATCCATGAGTTAGTAGTAATCACATCATTTCATCTATTATCATAATCATTTCCCATTAATATCATATATACATGCATTCACAAAACTGTATTCCACAAATGCATTCAAGCATGATAACAATTTTATCATGAATACATGTAACTCTACCACCTACAAACTATGCATTAGTGAAGCTCTTCATGCATATCTATTCAATGCAACTTTGTATTGATTTCATGATGACATTTATCTAATTCATGTATCCCACCATGGTGAATTGGAAGGTCTAGCCAATGCCCCGACACATCATCCATACACTTACTATTTCTTGCTCAACTATTTGGTTGTCTTCCTTTTCAACCTGAATACTACACCAATAATAGAATTATATGGCGATATTTATTATTAGTAAAAAGGTTGCAGTCTAAACCTTAGTTAAAGTAGGAATTTTTCCTTGGATACTTGTGTGGAACTAAATCCTTTCCATATCCATCCATGTCATGGCATCATATAGGAATAGATTTATTGACATTCATTCCTATGACAATGTGTTGATGAGTCTTAAATCCATTGATTCAATAGTAGGAACCAAACCTGCCACCAAGGCCCAATTAGACTCTGCTCTTGCAATCTGGCCAAATTATTGAAGGGCTTTGTGTTTTCTTGTGAACTCTCTTCCTTCGGTTAAGACTATTCCCTTCTATATTTTCTCTTGGGTGGGACTGGTATGAGATATGCAAGCCAGTTTAAACAAGCTTGACAACAAACAGGATTAAGTTTTAACTACTAGGGAAGAGGTTGAGCTTGGGATAACCTGCTGCTCAAACATCCAGACAATGATTCTATACCAAAGGACTANTAGATTTATTGACATTCATTCCTATAACAATGTGTTGATGGGTCTTAAATCCCTTGATTCAACAGTAGGAACCAAACCTGCCACCGAGGCCCAATTAGACTCTGCAATGTTTAAATATGGAATAGTTCTCTAGATCTTGCAATCTGGCCAAATTATTGAAGGGCTTTGTGTTTTCTTGTGAGCTCTCTTCCTTCGGTTAGGACTATTCTCTTCTATATGTTCTCTTGGGTGGGACTTGTATGAGATATGCAAGCTAGTTTAAACAAGCTTGACAACAAACAGGATTAAGTTTTAACTACTAGGGAAGAGGTTGAGCTTGGGATAACCTGCTGCTCAAACATCCAGACAATGATTCTATACCAAAGGACTAGTACTAATACATCAACCATATGAGCATCCAATTACTGTCTGGGAAACTAATTATGAGAAATAAATCATATGTGTAATAATATAATGGCAAGAAAAATAATTCATCTACCATAACCATTCATCAGATAATAACACAACGATTCATCCTCATCATTGGATCAAAAAACATAAAAACATTTCACTAGATAACTTGACAAAATACTTAATTTATCTTACTCATTACTGCATCATTCATGAAACATGATAGGAAGTAGTTCTTCTCCAAGTCCAATCACATGCATTTGATTAAAATAGCTTGTCTTTGGTCTAGAAGGACATCTCGATTCATAACAGCTTCAAAATAATTCTTAACAACCAAAAATAAAGAGTTCTTACAACAACCATCAAACTTTCACTAATTGGTCGTTGTATTTATTTATAATATAAAGTTTAACTAAAATTAATGGCCAAGTCCAGTTTAATAAAAACAAAAATATCCATGTGGCATCATCTTCTAATAGTTTCATTAACAGACAACTTTAGATATCTCTTGAAAAGGGTGAGTTCTCTCATATTCGGACCAACTAATAAATAATTCTTCACAATTTTGGGACCATGAAAATCTTTGTTGTTCCAACAGAGCTACATATAACCCCCTTATGTCCACTACATGTTCCTGACACTTTAATAGACCAGAGTTAAACTACTATAGCATGGTTCGGGCTCTGATTCGATGTTCTACAAATCGTCACACTTGCCCTGGTATTGTGTCGGTCATATTTTTGAGTTCTTCAGTCCATAGCAAATCTTGTTTGGCATGTGACTCAACTATGTCACTTAGGTCGATGAAGTTATCGGGGGTACTGAACTCGTGGAGTCTGATATATTTCATTACTTTATTAATTTTATCCCAGTGCTTCTTGCATCTGATCTAATGCTCTTGGATTTTTTGGTGTGGGTCCCAAGACATCTTAGCCCAATACTTGGCTGACCTCTTCATGCGATTAAGACTACTTTTTCCCACCGTCCAAATGCCATGTGCTTCATTGTCTCAGCCCTGTTGGACTGCCTCAATGAACTTGAGTCTTTCTACCGCTTGTTGTGCCCTTTCATACCATCTATACATATCCTTGTATGTTTCGAGTGCCATGAGAGTGTATTTCTTGAATTCATTGTAAACTTCTTCGAACTCACCTTTCGGGTACACAGTGGTTTGTGTGGTGGCTTTATAGTATTTGGCCATATTACACAAGTATTCAATCTCCTTTAGGGAAGTGGCTAGTTCCTTTTCATCTCTCTTTGTTCTATCTAGGGTGGCATCCGAGAGTGCCTTTCCCAGGCTAATGGTGGTGTTTACTTGTTCAAGATTGGGCTCTTGAACTTCCTCTCTATGGCTCGTATGCCCAGCCTCTACTTTTCACTTGTTAGGGATTTGAGTATTGGGAAGAATAAATACTTCGGCTACATACTCGTTACTTACTTGCTCGTTGGCCACAGAACCACTGATTTCCTTTTGCATGGATTCTTTCTTTGGTTCCTTCAATTCAGGCTTGTCCTTTAGATCTACTTTAGTATCTGATGTATTTGGTCCCTTTGTTTCGAGGCCACTTTTGGCTTCTGTTTCCTTTTGCGGGACCTCATTTTTTAATTGAAATTCGGGTTCCAGGGAAGAAATATTCTCAGGACCTTTTTCTTCTTGGACACGCACAGGGGTGTCATGAGATGACTCCAGGTTCTCATCATCACTATATATATTTATAATTCTTCTCAAAGGATTAGGAGCGTGTGTTCCTATCGACACCCATCCTATCTCTGGTTGATTCATCTCACCTATCGATGGTCTTGCTAGTGATGCGGTGGATTCTGGGCCATCCGACCAGTTGATGTTACCAAGGTTTGTGAAATCGGGGTCACCTGACTCCTTCAGACCTCCTTCTCGGATATCATTTGGAATCCTAGGTGTTATGATGAGGTATGGATTATCCCGCATCTACTTCAATAGTAGTTGGGCCTGCTACCACATAATTGCCCCCATCCCCTGTTTAAATTGAACCTTGGGGGAATCCATGATTTGTACTAGGGATTCCTGATAAAATTACATCCCTCTGATGACTTCTTGGGGGTCACCACCGCTTTTCCTGGTTTCGATGCTATCATCCCTTCTCAGGTCTTGATAATTTATTTAGTTGTTTTCTCCAAGAATGTCACTTGCTCCTTCCAACTCATGGCCTTGAACCAGGTTGTTCTAGGATCAACTATCCTTACCACCACCTCATTCCAGTTTTAAGTGTTTTCAGTGAAAATTTAATCTTTAAACTTGTCATGGGCATAAGGCCAATAGGATGATACCTGTGATGTGTGTTTTAGGACCAGATATTTGGGATCGTTCTTGCGAAAACGAACAACTTGGAATCATAATTCCAATGGAATTAGCCCTTCTTTCTTAGCATGTGTTGTGCGTGGTATACTCGAGGGGTTCTTCCTTCTTGATTTTCTTAAAAAATTCTTCCCAGGGAGGGAATGTTTTTTTGGTCCCAATGTTCACCTCTGTGTCTTTGAAGGCCAAGGGCTAGAGGAGTACCTTATTTCTGGCTGTCTTAATGAAGGGAATCGCTTTTGGAGTGAATTCTAATTGCCTTGCAACTACTGGGGAAGATCCCTCTCCCACTTCCGGTTCTTGCAGCTTTGGCACTCTTTGGGATTTCCTGGTGGTGGGTTTCTTCAGAGGCATTGTTCATGCAATCAAAACAGTCTTTTAAACATGCGTACAAAGTCGCATTGGGTGGAAATATATGAAATGTAGCAGAAAAAACAACATAAGTTGATACATACTTGTAATGCTTTCTAAAATTGTTGTTTAATACTCACTGAACCTTGGAATCCTTCTTTGAATTATTAGCCTTGCTCTTCTATGTGTTATGAACTCCTTTCCATGTAGAATAGGATCAATTAAAATGACTTATAAGAATATAATGGGAGAGATCCTATCAGTCATATCAATCAATTAATACAAGTAATGAATTTAATTCAAAACAAACTACCATCGGATCTCTACAAATAAATTGTAACTGGTTGAAGGGGAAGGCGTGGAGGGATATGCATTGTATCGACAAGCTTAAACAGTCCCTTTTGATTTGCACACGAAATGGAAACTAATGCATGATCCATGAATTAACTAACATTTTAAATGCGTCATACCTAACCTATATAAGGGCTAAAATGTCTCATCACGTCGTGTCTCTCCGATGTAAAGATCGAGGATTAGATACTATCCTTGTGTATATTTCCATTGATATACTCCTGGTAAACATTTCTGACACCGATGGTATCAAGGATTGGTGATCGAGAAAATTTTAAGTGTGTAGCTTCTTGGCAGGTTATCATCTTCTTAATTTCCCGACGTCGAAAACATTTTGGGGGTCACCGATTAATGATATTATTCCTTTACTCATGCAACACTTACTCTTTCATTTTTCTACCGAAGCCGAACAGATCAGTCTTAGGCGATATCTTTAGTGGAGTTTATTCTCGGAGATGAGAGACCTCCTTTTGTCGACACCAGTGAAATTCAGTGCTCATATGTTTTGAACTTCTCAAGTGATATTCGTCACTTTTAATCTTTCCCAATGCTAAATTTTCTAAGCGTGTTAGCGAAAAATTTAGACTGTCGATTTATTAAGTAGTTTCTAAGTCCCTTTTAAAGTTAAGATGATTCTTTATATGTTCAAGTAGACTTTAAACAATTCAAACACCAAAACATAAAAGATAAGCACAGGTAGTAGTTTCATATTGAAGTGGAAACAGATAGTGCAAAGGATCAAGTGGTACCCAAAAAGTAGAAATGGACATAGAAGTTTTAGGGTATGTTGAGTACTCAACAAATGATGATTCACTGGGTGAAAAAAAATAATTTTCTCCTCCTTCAAGGCTCGAATGATACGGAAGATGATGGAGAATCTTAACTGGTCTTAAATCGGAACCTCTTAACCTCCTCATTTGAAGTTCTTCAGTTGATGATCCTGGGTCTCCCTATGGGGTTTTAACCCTTTTACTCCTTCATTTCCTTTGACCCTGACTCATGCCCCCATTTTACAAAATTTTAGCAAAGTATTCACCAACACAAAGCCTTTAATTACCTCTACTCACCTGCTTTAGTGTCGCTTTTCTACCAGGGACCTTTCATAACCCTGGCGGAATCACCCCGACATCACAGAACTTACACCGTTGCTAGCAAGAATCCATATCCTCAATGGAGATATATGCATGCTCTCTCCTATTGTTCACTCTTTTGATAATATCAATTTTATTTGATCATGATGCCTTGAGTGAGTGAGGGAGGANATTTCCATTGATATACTCCTGGTAAACACTTCTGACACCGATGGTATCAAGGATTGGTGATCGAGAAAAGTTTAAGTGTGTAGCTTCTTGGCAGGTTATCATCTTCTTAATTTCCCGACGCCGAAAACATTTTGGGGGTCACCGATTAATGATATTATTCCTTTACTCATGCAACACTTACTCTTTCATTTTTCTGCCGAAGCCGAACAGATCAGTCTTAGGCGATATCTTTAGTGGAGTTTATTCTTGGAGATGAGAGACCTCCTTTTGTCGACGCCAGTGAAATTCAGTGCTCATATGTTTTGAACTTCTCAAGTGATTTTCGTCACTTTTAATCTTTCCCAATGCTAAATTTTCTAAGCGTGTTAGCGAAAAATTTAGACTGTCGATTTATTAAGTAGTTGCTAAGTCCCTTTTAAAGTTAATATGATTCTTTATATGTTCAAGTAGACTTTAAACAATTCAAACATGAAAACATAAAAGATAATCACAGGTAGTAGTTTCATACTGAAGTGGAAACAGATAGTGCAAAGGATCAAGTGGTACCCAAAAAGTAGAAATGGACATAGAAGTTTTAGGGTATGTTGAGTACTCAACAAATGATGATTCACTGGGAAAAAAAAAATAATTTTCTCCTCCTTCAAGGCTTGATTGATACGGAAGCTGATGGAGAATCTTAACTGGTCTTAAATCGAAACCTCTTAACCTCTTCATTTGAAGTTCTTCAGTTGATGATCCTGGGTCTCCCTATGGGGTTTTAACCCTTTTACTCCTTCATTTCCTTTGACCCTGACTCATGCCCCCATTTTACAAAATTTTAGCAAAGTATTCACCAGCACAAAGCCTTTAATTACCTCTACTCACCTGCTTTAGTGTCGCTTTTCTACCAGGGACCTTTCATAACCCTGGCGGAATCACCTCGACATCACAGAACTTACACCATTGCCAGCAAGAATCCATATCCTCAATGGAGATATATGCATGCCCTCTCCTATTGTTCACTCTTTTGATAATATCAATTTTATTTCATCATGATGCCTTGAGTGAGTGAGGGAGGNTACTCCTTCATTTCCTTTGACCCTGACTCATGCCCCCATTTTACAAAATTTTAGCAAAGTATTCACCAGCACAAAGCCTTTAATTACCTCTACTCACCTGCTTTAGTGTCGCTTTGCTACTAGGGACCTTTCATAACCCTGGCGGAATCACCCCGACATCACAGAACTTACACCGTTGCCAGCAAGAATCCATATCCTCAATGGAGATATATGCATGCCCTCTCCTATTGTTCACTCTTTTGATAATATCAATTTTATTTCATCATGATGCCTTGAGTGAGTGAGGGAGGAGGATGTCTATTTATTTTAAAGTGAGATGGTTAAGGTGGATGCTTCACTAGCTCCATCTTCTGAGTTCTTGTAGTCCTATCCAGTATTCCTTCATTCCCTTAAGGTCTTATCAAACCACAAAGTAGGCAATTTTGGCATTTCTTTGAAGTTTTTCATTTTCTCAGGTTAGACATAGGATTCCTAAAAGAAACCGCAAGTTTTCCAGTGTTTCTCGTGTTTGTAAGTGAGCGACGAGTTAGAAACAAAGTTCTCTACGTTTCATGATTTTAAGGCCAACCATCATCTTGATGGAAACACCTTCAAAAGTGTAGAAAACTATAAATAAAAGAAACAACAAAAAGAAGTATTTCACAACCATGAAGATACTCAACAAGGAACATAAAACACACATATTATTAGTACACACACACACACACACACACACACACATATATATATTATTGGAAGTATTGTTTTATAGCTTGGCCATTTACTAGGATGGAATCATGTTCCCCCCTTAGATTCTGCAATCGATAAGTTCCTACCCCAATCTTCTCAGCCACCTCGAATAGTCCAAGCCATATATTTTGAAACATAGAATGCTTCCCTTTTGGTTCAGTTGCCATGTCCCACTTCAGAACTAAGTCTCCTACTTCAAAGTTCTTTTCCTTGGCCTTATGATTATCAAACCATATTTTCACTATCTGTTGGTGAGATAGGAACTTTGACTTAGCCTTTTCTGTCTCTTCTTCCAGCATGAGTAGAGTGTTGATTCATTGTTGTATGGATGATGAAGGTTCCTCGTTGGAATATTGGGCTAGTTGAATAGATGGAAGATAGAGCCCATTTGGGAGGATGGCTTATTTCCCATAGAAACAAAAGTACAGGGAATTCCATTTATATTCTTTGTGTGTGACTCTATCGGCCCATAAAGAATTATGGAATAGATTATGCCAATTCCTTTGGTTATCTACAATGGTCTTTTCTAATATTCTCACGAGTTTCTTATTAGTTGATTCTACCACACCGTTTCCCTGGGGATAGTAATTTGCAAAGTACTTAATTATGATTCATTTGTCCAGATCAAACTATGTTAATAGGGTGGAAGAATTAATAAGATGCATTATCAAAGACCAAAACAAAAGGGACACCAAACCTTGTGACTAGTTGTTGTTCTAAGAATTGGATTACTACCTTATCATTTACATGAGTAAGAGGAAAGGCTTCTTCCCATTTCGTGAAATAGTTGGTTGTAGTAAGGATGTACTTGTGAGGTTTTTAAGAGCTAGGTGTAATTTATCCTATCATATCCAACTCCCATTGTGCAAAAGGCCTAGAGACAGTGACAGGTTGGAGTGAAACTGTTTCTCGCTTCTCATTTCCATCACTTATTTGACAAGTCTTAAGGTTTCTAGAATAAGTATGAGAGTCTTTGAACAAGGTGGGTCAATAATAGCCAACTCTCGAAATATTATGAGCGTTGGTGTTTCCTGCGAAATGTCCCCTAGTGGGGCCATCATGGAGTTCCTTCAAAAATTTGTTTGCATCTTCACGTTTGAGACGTCTTAATAGTACTCCATCATAATTTATTTTAAACACTACCAAATTTATAAGACGATATTGTGCAGATTTTAACCTGAGGGATCTCCTTTCCCTAGAGATGAGGTTTTTGGGACAAGTCCCATGATGTAGAGGATAAGTTAAATCCTTGTTCCAAGACTCTTGTCCTGGGGAGATGTATGATACTTCGTCACACCATAGTGCCATTTCATTCTCCCATCCAAAATATTCATTTATTTGGTCCTAGGCTTCGACTGCAAGCTTGCATAACCCTTGTCCTCTTACTGATAGTTGATATCATCTCCTTGAAGATTAGTTCTCATGAACGACACAGAGCCCCGTTGTTTTTTTCATCCTTCTGAGTCAAAATTGCAGCTAACGAATGGTTGAAGGCGAAAGTATAAAGGGAGAAGTCTTCATCGAAATTGGGACTTCGCAACACTGGGGCCTGGGATATAGTAGCTTTGATATTGCTGAAGGCATGTTTTTTCTCATCATCCCATTGAAATTCAGTAACCTTTCAAATCATCTTTTGTAAGGGTTTGATGATTTCTGTGAAATCGGGAGTGAACTTCTTNAAATATTCGAGACAGACATGGTCTACATGACTTGTTCCATTGACGGGGATGGGTAATTGTCCTTTTCTGAAGCTCTGTTGAGGTTCCTAAAATCTATGCATAGCTGGATTTCACCCGACTTTTTCCTCATAGGAACCAGATTTTCTACCCATGCAAAATTTCTAACATAGAAAATGATCTTTTCATATATAATATTCTTTAATCCCTAATAGATGAAAGGTTCTAGGGATGGGTGATACATTCAAAGCTTCTGTTGGAAAGGTTTCACTTCGGGTTTTAACAAGATGGTGTGTTGAATGATGTGGGTATCATAAGTTTTCATAACTCTATAGGACCATGCGAAGACATCTTGGTATTGTTCGAATGACGCAAATGTGCCACCCAGGGCATGTCTTCTCCCACAGGACCTTCTCCTTGAACGGCTCGAAGAACTAAAATGTTCTTCAAACCCCCTTATCAGGATTTCTCCACACCCATAGAATGCTATTTATGATTCCCCATTGTCCTATCGGGAAATCGGGCCTCGCATGATGGCGAGTCCTGCACTCACGAGATCGAGTCTTACAAATCCCCAAACCCCGATGAATATTCTCTGAATGCTTTCCTTGCTCCTATCGGGAATTTCCCCGTCAGGAAATCGGCACTAGCGTTGTCGTAATCCACTGTCCTCATGGATCCCCGACTCTCAATCCCCGATGGTACCTCTCTCCACTCCTTAGCTCCCTCCAGATAACTCCTTTCTCATGTGACCTGCTAGTCCACGAGACCACGGTACTTTCCTCTATCGGAGTTTCAGAATTCGCGGAGTTGGAGTGTGTAGAAATTACACCCTTGGGATCTCCAATTCTCCGATTCCTGATGCCACTTGGTGTTGACTGTAGTGAGAGTTGACCTTTAGAGACTTGTCCCTTTCTATGGTGCCTATGGCACACACTTCTGTGGTGATCGAGAAATCGCGTATCTCTAAATCGCGATTTCTGTTGCACCAATTCACAGGACCCTCCAAGTCCCGAAACCCGATATGGATGACACCTGGCTATGACTCTGGGACCATCATGTTTCAGAGTTTCACAACTTCTTCTGGTGTGATTTCATCATCACCGAGAATCCTAAAATTCTGATCCCCGATGCACGTGTGAACTCTCTCCTCCACGTCACCACTTCCTCATCGCTCTATCAGATATCGCGAAATCGCGACTTCTAATGCAACAATTATTTTGTATGCAGAAACCCCGAAATGCTAAACCCCGACTCTTTTAGATCCTCGGACATGTGTCCCTCAAATTGAATGGCTCTGACTGTGTCAGGAAATCACAGATCGCGATTTCATTGTGCAAGAGTTTCACGACTCTGAAAACCCCGATATCCTGAACTTGGACTCTCTGGGATCTCTTGCCACATGTCCCTGTTGTTTGGACGGCTCTGATCCTATCGGGAAATTGTGGATTGCGATTCCTACATGCGATATTTCTATGCCTCTGGAAACTCTGACGCTCCAAACACCGACTCATCGGGATCTCCTGCCACGCGTCCTCGCCGATGGACGGTTCAAAACTCCCATTGGGAAATCACGGATCGTGATTCCAACATGAGAGAGTTCTATGTCCTCGAAAACCCTAATTCTCCGATGAGCTGAACCCTGACTCTTCTCTGGATGTCTGGCGCGTGTCCTACCGGGATCAACGGCTGAGATCCTTTCTCAGAATTTCAAGAACTACAAGGTCTCGATTCTCTTGTTCAGCAAAACCCCGATGACTCTGATATCCCGATAACTCCTCCGGGACTCCTCCTCTTCTCACTGAGACTTAAACCCTGTGAAACTTTCTGAGATCTCACGGCTGATGGGATTTCGTCAATCTCCTCTACGAATCCTGACCATCGATTCCTCTCCTCTCTTCTTAAGGACTTCTTGGCATGGAAATCTCTGGTGCTCTACATTAACAATGTCACGAAGGTGTTATACCTCCTAAGCTCTTCCTCTCTGATTCTTCAGAGGAACTTGTGCACACTCCTTGGGCTAAACATTCAACAACTTCCCAAGTGTTGAATCTTTCCAACTCTGCGCACTTCCTGCAGCAGCAGTCTTCAATTTCCCTTTTCTCAGATTCAGAACTGATACTTCTTCTTTAGCCTGCGCACTCCTTTCACGACTTCAGCAACCCACTTCCACTTCTGGGTGAATGAGAACAAAATTTAAACTATTGAGCCTTCATCAACACAATCCTTGCGGATGAATTCAACTGCACACCTTGTAGGAATCTCCTGGCTCAGATAGAGAAACAATTGAACCTCACTCTCTCTCCCTTTCAGACTTCAGTTTGAAACATGAAATCACATGCACAACATATACAAAGCAAAT